>VZRQ01006437.1:625739-707880 GCA_013397975.1 Machaerirhynchus nigripectus | reverse complement strand
CCAGCTCGAAAGCCGGAAGGAAGAGAGAATTTCCCGGGCTTCCACCTGGTTTAAATATGTGAATTTCGAGAAGCGCTATTGGTCTATACAACTGTTCATTAACCCAGGGTCAAACCATGACACCGGGAGAGCAGAGGTAGCAGCACAGGTTTTTCAGGCAGTGGAAATCAGGGAGATTTGCTTTTCCCTCCAGCCAAGCCTTTGTCAAACCCTTCCTTTATACCTGTACTGCCCACCTTCCAGCTGCTGCCACAACTGGGTGCCTGAATCCCATCAAAGGCAGCAAAGGGCAGATGGGAGATCAGCAGAGGGGTGTCCAGATGTAGCAGTTTCTGCCAGGAGCTGAGCAAAAATTAAAGGGCATAAAGCCTGGAGTATAAAATTCCTACCCCTAGACTTAAATTCAAATTAAAGAAATGGGAGGGGAGAAAGGCAGAAAGACATCCCTCCCCCATTTTTCAGTGTCATTTATACTATGGAACTGTAGATACCCAAAGCTCTCTGAACTGGACAACTCCAAGCTAAGCTGTTATGAAGACAGGTCTTTCTTCATAAAGAGTGCTTCCAAATGATGCAATTAAACTTTCTTATTATGAGTTTTTAACAGACTGAAATAGTAAATTGCATGTCCAGGGGCAACCCTTCCAGCCAAAATTCTCCAGTTTCAGACTCCATGGGTGCTCCAAAAGATTTCCTTTTCTCAGCAGCAGCCGTGCCCGACACTGTGTCTTCCACACCACAGTCATTGCACCCTTTTCTGATGCCATGGGACAGGTGTCTGGCTGCTGTAGGGAAAGCCTCCCAAAAGGTTACAGGGCATTTGCAATATAAAATACAATAATTAATGCACAAAACATTGCCTATCTCCAGTACCTACAAAATCTTTGGGGATGTGTTGCTGTCTTTATTTTCTGTGATTATAAATGGCCTAGAGTTGCTCTCTACAAAGCTAATTTTTCAGGTTACTTAAATGCCTATTTTTATCCATTATGCTAAAATGTCTGGCTAAAAATTAAGGACATATTCTCAAGGTTGGCAGATTCAAAGCATGACGTATTTTCGGTGTGGGACGCACTTCAAAGTCCTTGTAACATGCTATACTGATTGATTTTTATCAACAACAATCAATTCTTTTTTATTTCATCAGTCCATCTGAAAAACAAGCAATGTTTATTTGTGTGATGAAATGGGAACTGTTTTATGAAAAAATGTTAGTTTATTATCAGTCTTCCACATGTTCATTAAAGAAAAATGGCATAAACACAATCTACCATAAAGTTCTGGGAAAGTATCGACCTTGTCCTCTTTCATTTTTCTTAGTTTTAAAAAAGAATGCAACTGCACTTATCAACATCCCTGCACTGAGAGAAGTGGATATGTGAGGGTCCTTTGTTCACACTGGGTTTTTTTGTCAGATATCATATGCAAATGGTTAGTGCTTCCGACCACTTGCAGTATCTAACAACATCTGTACATCAGATGCCTGGCACCTTGAGCAATCACATCTGTAGCAATTTATAGCAATCTCCCACAGTGAATTGAATAATGATACAAGCTTTTAGTAACTTAACTTAGGAAAAAGCTGCAATCCCTCCGTTTCTTCCTTGAGGGGAAACACACATGATACTGCAGGTTAGAGCAGGGATTTAAACATTATATGTTGGGTTTTAAGCCTTCAGAAATGAGGCAAGGAGAAACCAGATTGTTCTTAAATTTGTCTGCTTCTACAAGACTCGTTTATCTCTCATAAAAATGTGAAGCCAAATGAGAAGTTTCTTAAGGTGTTGGACTAAGGCCAGTAGCCTCTAAGTAACATTTACAAGGAGTTGTCACCAAAATGCGCCTCCATGAATACACTAAAGCCCCTTTATTTATATGAAATCCCAACAGCAATTGCAAAAATTAATATTCACATAAAGTGTACAAGGACTTGGAGTGGTGCCCATGGTATTTTTCTGGATTTCACACTCTTCATGGTTTTTTTGAGAGGAAAGAAAATCAGGAGACTCAAATGTGTGATATGTATATTCATTCAGAATATGAATGATGCTTACAAAATGTTTTTCTTACTGACAGAATAAACAGCCCTATTTAATGCCAAAGGAAATCTAAATCACTCTAATGACCTTTCATGAGCTGCAGGAACCTGGGTCTTCTCCATCCCATCAGATATTGTAGCATATTTCTGTAATTATGTGTGAGGAATTTGTAAATACAAGTACTGTGTGAAAGAAAAGGGAATATATGCTAAACAAAACCATTGAAAACATTTTTGCTTAATGCTGCCAGAAAACTGTTAGGCCTTGGGGATAAGAGTAATAAATTGTGTTTGTTTCTTAGGCACTCAGTGTCGCACTGATGTAGTGACAGAGCCCCTTAAAACCTGTAATGTATTCATCCTTACAACAATTCAGCAAGGAAAGAAAACCACCTCACTCATTTCATACTGAACGGAAGCACAGAGAAACACCATTATTTACACAGAGTCACATGACAGCATTGTGCCTCAAAAAGATTCAAACAGCAGTCTAGTTGCTGTCCCATCTTCCCTTCCCTATCAAGAAAACCCCACTTCTTTTTCCAATCAGTAATACAGTAACCGAATGTGAGCACAGAAGGAGGACCTTACACAGAGAACATACCAATGAAACTGAGGTACAGCATTTTTTAGAAATTCTTCCCAAGGTTTCTTAAAGAATTTTGGGACCTTGTCCAAACTCTTGGATTGCCTACTAGTACTGGTAAAACCACTGTCCCTCCAGTGTTTTGCAACTTGTATGATGAAGCTATCTGTACAATAGCAATCAGTCACCCCTGTTAGGGACTCATTTTTGCCAAATGCAGTTGGAATTTTGGGAGGAGCAGATAGGGTGCAAAGGAATGTGGCTCAAAGACAGAAACCTGAATGTGAGTGAAAGGCTTGAGGACCTGAGTACTGAGTAAAATTGGGAACAAACAGACCAGTAATAGGAAGGTTAAAAGGCAGAATAATTAGGGACAAAGCAGCAGAAATTATGAAGCAGCAGAAGAATGGTTCAGTGCAGAGGAAATCCTTGAGACAACAAGACCCTTCTGCCAGAAGCAGAGAAAGATCCCAAGGAAGTAGGTAAGAAAACAGGTAAGAAAATGGGCTAAGTCCAAGCTGTTAATGGACAGAAGAGCCCTCACTGAGTATGATCGGAGAAGAGGAGGTTGGTATTGAAAACCTCTTTGATGGCAGGAGGTCGGCTGGATAAAGGGGCCTTCCAGAAGGCAGGAATGTCCTCTTGTCCTGTCGCGGGTTGCCTGTGAGAAGAAACTGACCCCCACCTGGCTACAGCCTCCTTTAGGGTAGACACAGAGAGTGATCAGGTCACCCCTGAGCTTCCTTTTTTCTCCAGGCTAAACACCCCCAGTTCCCACAGCCACTCCTCACAAGACTTGTGCTCCAGACCCTTCATCAGCTCCATTGCCCTTCTCTGGATATGCTCCAGCACCTCAATGCCTTTCTTGCTGTGCAGGGGCCCAGAGGTGGACACAGCACTCGAGGTGTGACCTCATCAGTGCTGAGTACAGGGAGACAATCTCTTCCCTGGTCCTGCTGGCCTGATACAAGTCAGGATACCACTGGCCTTCTTCCCCCTGCTTTTAAACAAATATCTTAATTTGCCATTCTTATTCCTGTTTTTTCCCATACTATAAGATACCTTCACAATGACTTGGAGACTTAGCTTTCTTAAGCTCATCCTAAGCCACTGCACCCATCATTTATTCTGCTCTTTTCATGTAATTCAAACTCTGTATTAAAATCATCTGTAGAATAGCTTTGTAGAATGGCAAATATCATTGGTACCTCTGTGTTTGCATTTATTTGCATTTAATATATGAAGGATGGCAGAAGTAAAGTTAATCCTTAATATGTGTGTACTTATATCTTTTTTAATAACTTAGCACTGTTGCTGCCCTTCCTCCAGTACCTCTTCCCAATTTGCATGTGTTATTATTAGGTTTAATGTAAGCCTGAGAGAATCGTCCTGCTGAGATTCATATCCATACTTTGGAGAAAGAATATGACTTGCACTGGTTTTAAAGTATTACACTTCTAGTAAACTTCAGAGCTGTATGGACTTTTCAGACCTTCTGCCAATATTATTAGTGTACATTCAACATGCACCTAATGGAACATTTTTAGTGCAACTGTCTTACCATGACAAGCTGTGGGCATGGCACTGCACTCCTGGAAACTGGATATGTATATTTTCTACGTTTTTTCATCACCATCCACACTAAGATTATATCTCTCTTCTGATTTTTTTTTAGTGTCTTCCACAATTTTTATTAAGGGATATGACATGAATTTTCAGTGCTTTCTATGCAAAAAAAATCTGATGTATCTATTTCCTAGAAATAGCCGTACACACTGAGCTGAACTTTATACTTAATTTGATGCAAATAAGTGAATGTTGTAGCCTCACTTCTACAAACTTTTAGTGTGTTGAACGAAATAGATGCAAACAAACAGACCTAACTAGAAATCTGGTATTTCTAACCCTGTTTTCTTAACAACATATAGGGGTATATCCACAAGAGCTATGGAGGTGTTTGCCTGTATGTGTGGAGAAGTGTGATCCTTTCCAGGGAGGGACCTGATATTCTAAAGTTCTCCTTCTTCATTCACTATGGGGCAAGAATTAAGAGATTAACTTTTTATATGACTATAGACATAAGAATAATTTCTTATATGGCTATAGCTAATACCTGAGGGTTAGGATGTTTATCCCTTGGTAGAATCTTACCTTCTCACCCTTTAATGAGGCAGTAAATTGGTTTGAAGGAGGTTCTTACCTCAACATGATTCCCATTCTCTCTGTGAACAGCAGCAAACCAGAGTTTGAGTGCACCAATGATCAGCAGCAATTGTGAGTCTAGGAGCCTTTAGAAATACGGATCTAAGGAAAAAATTCCTCTGTTCTGTGCTTCCACTGCAGTTGGTGCTTATTATAAGAAAAAGTTATTTTATCTTTGATTCCAACACAAGCTGTCCCTAGGCATAAGGATTTTTTGAGAAACTCTATTACACTCCTTCATGCTGCTGTTTCCCTACTGATTGATGAATACTTTTTGAAAGCTATAACTTCACCAATATATCATGTCTTCAACAAGCCCTATGCAATTATTGCAGAAGTTAAGTATTTTAACTAGAGACATGCATGGCTAAATGAAAAAAAACCTCAACAAACAACAAACAAACCAAACCAAATGCAATACTGAAAAACTGAGTTCTATGTGCAGGTTTGGGCACCACAATATAAAAAAGACATTAAGTTATTGGGAAATATGCAAAGAAGGGCCACGAGGATGGTAAGTCACCTTGAGGGGAAGCCACATGAGGAGTGGCTGAGGTAACTTGTTCTGTTCTGCCTGGAGAAAAGGAGACTGAGGGGAGACCTCATCACAATCTTCAACTTCCTTGTGAGGGAAAAAGGAGGGACGGGCACTGATCTCTTCACTCTGGTGACCAGTGACTGGACCTGAGGGAATGGCCTGAAGCTGTGTCAGGGGAGGGTCAGGTTTGATACTAGAAAAAGATTCTTCACCCAGAGGGTGGCTGGGCACTGGAACAGGCTCCCCAGGGAAGTGGTCACAGAACCGAGCCTGACAGAGTCCATTAAGTGTTTGGACAATGCTCTCAGCACATGGTACAGCTCTTGGAGTGTTGTACAAGGGTTAGGAGTTGGACTCGATTATCCTTGAGAGTCCCTTCCAACTCAGCTTATTTTATGATTCTATGATTCTGTTATGAATGACTCTCATGTCTTTGTCAGTCTCTTTAATCAGCTTGTATTGCTGGACTTACCCTGTGTGCACATAGCTGAGTCTCAGAGTCCCATTAAGTGATAAACTGGGACCTGGCCTTGCAGCCCTGCTCCGTGCAGGCCTGTGCAATGTTCACATAAGTCCCTCTGAAAACAGATTTCTGCCTGCTTGTTTATGGTCAAGCGCAGGACTTGTTACAGCCCTGATCTTTCCAGATATTAATTTCTATTCTGAGGAATAAAAATAATAAAGGTATTTCCTGCCTTTTTAACTGACACCGGAACATTTCAGGTAAGATTCTGTTTTGGAGAGTGTGCATGATCCTGTATTCAATCACTGCTTGAGACGTCTCCAAGCATCTGGGTTCTACCAGCATGGAAGTCAATAACAATTAAATAATTCAGTAAGACAAAATAGCAAGTTCAGAATGGTAGAAAATGTTTCCAAGTGAAAAAAAATTGTGATTTTTGTGGCTTATTACACTGCAAAACAGTTCTGCATTTGCTGCTTTCTGATTGACATGCAATTGTTTACTGAGTGCAAACTGAAATTAATTGTTTAAGTCCTACTTACAAAAAGCACACTGGAACATGTCTTGCAAGGGCTTTTGCCTACCACTTATCATGTACAAGTATTTAGAAACCTGATCACAATTTTGGAGCATCTGATAACCTCTGTCCAAGCCTCTTAAGTGTATTCTTTTTCCCTGCCCTTTAGAACAAACATGGAAACACAGAATTGAGTCATAGAATCATAAAGGTTGGAAAAGACCTCTAAGATCATTGAGGCCAGCCGTTAACTCTGCACCACCCTGTTCATCACTAAACCATGTCCCCAGGTGCCACATCTACACGCCTTTTGAACACTTCCAGGGTGATACGCCCATCAACAAATATCAGGTTAAATAACCATACAATTTAAATTTGATTTTTTTTCCCATAATCTTGCCATCTCCATGGAGCTAGTAGCAGCTGACAGCATGATTAGTAGGTTATGCACAGTTTTGATTAACACCAAGTATAATGTAATAGAAAAGTCAGAAGCAATCTGGAAATATTTGTTGATAAAGATAATTGGGAATATAAATTCAAGCATGACTAGAGAGAACATGCGATTATCAAAAGTATGCTTCATATAGTCAACTTTAAATTATTCCATACACTCTTGTAAAACTAATCACAAACA
This sequence comes from Machaerirhynchus nigripectus, assembly GCA_013397975.1. NCBI lineage: Eukaryota > Metazoa > Chordata > Aves > Passeriformes > Dicruridae > Machaerirhynchus > Machaerirhynchus nigripectus. The sequence continues at coordinate 700,899 of VZRQ01006437.1, read as the reverse complement.
AACGTTGCCCAGACTGAAGCTGCTTAAATGTTCTGTGACTCCAGAGCATTTACAATACAATTCACCTTATAGCTGAAGAAATGTCATTGAAAATGCCAAGTGAAGCTGAAAGCTTAAAAGGTTTGATACACTGGTAGTATTAATTTCCAGTGTTTTCCCACTATTGTCTTTTCAAGTGTTCAGTGATACCATCCTTCCTTCATCCTTTTTAGTCTTCCAAGTGCATTTTCAGTTCTTGCAGGGAAGAGCAGTTAAGATTTCTTCTTTTTCTGTGATGTTGGTTTTGGCTCACAGAGCTTGGCAGCATCTGCAGCGCACTGCTTCTGAGGGCACTGTTAGTCCTGACAGTATTGTCTTGGCTGAGATGTCACAGGGCAGGAGGCTGATTGCCCACTCAGTCTTGAATTTCACAAAATGCAGGATCCTTCTACAATCTTTCACATCTGCTATCTGTCAATAGACATCTCCAAACAGCTTCCTTCTGCAGGCATGGACACCAGTAAGTTCCACTTTCAAGATTACTTCCAGGTCAATGTCCTACTCTCACAGATACAGCTAGCATTCTTTTCACAAATGGGCTAATTGATTTACAGAGTGACTGAACAGAAATGGCAAAGAACAAATACATTGCAAAGCCAGTAACAAAATGCTGAGCCAGTTAGTTTGAAAAAGTGAAAGAAAACTGAGTCCTGATTGGAACTTCCCCCCAGTTTGAGCAAGGGGTTAATCTCGATGACCAACTTATTTTAATTAGTATTTATTTTATGTTCCTTTGTTTTGGCATCTAGATAACTTCAGTTCCCAAAGGCATCCCCAGCAGCCCTCCTTTCATTTGGCTGTACAACAACCTCTGGTCACCTCAGAGGCACAATCATGCATGTACCAAATCAACTAGTTAAGACTTCCAATAAAGGTTCTGGATTAGGTTCAGGGAATTGGGTATATGTCACTTTTGGGGATTCCTTTAGACGCTCTATCTGAACTTTTGATGGACTGAGTTTTTTACAATATTTCCTGGCTTAAGCAATTTATTCCCTTTTACTTGTTTTAATCCTTTGAACCACACAATCCTTTTCAAAGCTGTCTTATACCCTTTAATTTGTATGCAATATAAAAAAATTAAATTGGGCAGATTTGCCCTCCCTGAATTAAAACAACTCACAGAACCAATCTGCTTTCGAAGTAATACATCAATTATGTACCAAGCTCAGAAGACAAGGAAAGATCTATGTAAATTTTGTGACTTGTTTGTTTTCTTCTGGTTTGCTTTTTTGTTTATTTTAATTTATCCAGAATTTTTAAATGTCAGGTTGAAGGAACTAAATTTACGTGGGTGCGAGAAAAAAGAAGGGAAAAGACTTACAGTTAGGATGAAGTTTTCGTCATTGCGTTATAGGTTGGCTAATCCTCCTTTCAATAACACTACTTCCAGCTCATCTTTCAGACCTGCTCCCATGTGTGGACTCTGGCTTGATGCTTCTCTCACTTACACAACTGCAAAGCAGCATGGATATCTGTAAAGTCAATGAAAATTTGAAAGTCTCAAAGTGAGAGTAAAAGTAAAATCATTCCCTTATTCTTAGCAGCGTATTAGTTTAAACACCCTGGAGAAAAGCCTGGAGACATTTCACACTCTAACAAGCCTGTTATTAATACAGATCCTGGGGCTGTTGATACCTCAGTAAAATATTTTCAGCTGTTTATAGAACCAGCATCATTTCATTTGAGAAGAAAAAATGTTCTAGTCTCCGTAAATATACTGGTTTATTGTGATCTCTGTTTTCATATATTTATAGGAAATGCATAATGGAAAACTTTCCTAGAGGTAAAATAGAAAGCTAAGAAATGAGCTTTTTAAAATCACCAATCAAAATGAAAAACAGCTTCAGTGAAGGAGGATGAGAGCAGGTATTTATTACACCACATTTTTGTCTGACTTATGAAGTGACATTGCAGATCTATAATATTTTTCAATGTCTTTTCCAGTCAGAGCTCAAGTTTTCTGGGGACATAGATCTTCCTTTCCCTCTCATAAAATACCACAGATAGTGGACTTAAATGTCCATCTTTGTAATTGCAACTGGACAGGAAGATTTTTAGGATCACTTGGCTGGTGGGTGACCATTTTCAGCAGTTTAGCAAGCAGAACTCTGGTGGGCTGGGGAGGATGGGCAAAAAGGCAGACTGTCCCCAAAAGACCTTTCTCCTCATCTCTTTGTGGCACTGAGTGGCATGGGAGCCCATCTTCTTTGCCAGGGAGCCTCTGGGACAAATTGAGAGGGCATGACCTGAGCCAGAGAGGGACAACTGGCTGGAAGCCAGAGCAGAGGCAGCAGGGACACAGACAGCGCAAGGGAAGCATAGGTGCATAAATTAATGTGCTTTAGTGAGGATATAATTACCAGGAAGCTTGGCTCTGAATAGAAGCCTCAAAATGGATAGAAGGTCATTTTAACCAGTGAATGGTTAAACAATTAAGTGAAACTATTAGTCAGAATATCTTTGACTTTTAGTGGGAGTAGGTACCTAGAGATTTTGAAAAATTGGGACACTGGACATTTTGAAAAACATTCACTTGGTGATAATTTGCATCTGACTTAAATGTTGTCCATAGATAAATAGCCACAGGGTTTCTTCTGTGGCTGATGTCAATAAAGATGAATGGAGATATCTGGAGATGTCAACTGAGGCATCCACATACAAGCAATTGCAGCAACTTCCAGCACCTAAAGGGGGGTGATAAGAGGGCTGAAGAGGGACATTTTATAAGGTCATGCAGTGGTAGGACAAGGGGTAATGGTTTCAAACTGAAAGAGACTAGGTTTAGTTTAGATTTTAGGAAGAAATACTTTACAAGGATACTGGTCACGCAAAGGAACAGGTTGCCCAGAGAAGTTGTGGATGCCCAGTCCCTGGAATTGTCCAAAACCAAGTTGAATAGGTCTTTGAGCAACCTGGTCTAGTGGAAGGTGACCCTCCCCATGGCAGGGTGTTGGAACTAGATGATCTTGAAGGTTTCTTACCTAAACCACTGTATGATTTTATAATGCCTAGTCAGTGCAGCTGTCAACTGTATGGCAGTGGTGTGGCTCCCATATTGCATTTTCTATCACTTTATGCTGCTGATTTTAATATTTACTCTTTATTCATGCTCTCTTTTTTAGCATTTTTCAACATGGGACTGCTATGAGTGGTTAGGGCCCCATCCATATTTTGGGTGACACAGTTACAAGGGGGAGTCAGTAACCAGTTTGTTTTATATAACATAACATTGCATTTTAAAGCCTTTCACATTTCTTAGTACTGTAGCTATTCACAGCCCAGTTTCAGCAGAATCTTTGTTGAAATCCATTAAGTTAAACATGATTTAAACAAGTTTCTTAGCTGTCTCCACAGCTTTGATTGCTTTTGTCACCATAATACTATTCAAAATGTGAGCAATAATGGCAAGAGAAAAATCCTGGAAAGAGATGCTTAGTGGAAAGGGAAATTGAGGGTAAAGGGTGCTGCCTACATCAGTGATTCTACTTATTAGTAACCACAGGAAATCCAGAAGGTACAAATATGGCATACATAACTAAGCCGAAACCTGACATGAGAGCTGTTTCACTTGAGATACAGCAGTTCTGTATCCTGGTTCTGAGCCTACCATGTGACTTAGTTCATATATTCAAGGCATGTCAAACAAGATTCATATTTCCAAAAGCAAAATGTGATAGTCTACGTCACTGCATGCAGAGGTATGTATTATTAGGTACAGAGATACTAGGTACTGATATAAGGCGCTTTGAGTCAACCAGAGGTTCTTCATAGAATTCTTTGTGTTCTTCTCTTTCTCTGCTGGTGTAGGGCTGAAAACAATTTTCTCGGGACCATTTAATTCTCCTGTCAGGATATGCTTGCAGGTCTGGTAATTCATAGACCACTAAGTCTGAATTATGGTGCATGACATTACTAGTGCAAAATGGAAGAATAAAGTGAGGAGGTTCTTTTTATCATATGAGGATTAAAATTCTTATGGCAGGGTCAACACTGTTCTTATGCAATTTCTGTCCTCTCTTGCATTGGTGAGTTTAGCTGATGTTTACACAGCACATAAAGTTGCCTGAAAAATGGATCAAAAATAGAATTATCATAATAAAATATTTTATTTCTTTTGCATATGGTTCATGTAAATTAACAACTATGACAAAATAACACAGCCTTTTGTTTTCTAGGTGTAAAGAGATCACTCTTACTGCTGAAATTGGGTCAGTGAATATTGCATTGTTCATACAATAAAAAATCCCAAAATTTCGTAGTAAACAACTAGTCTGACATCCCACTTTATACAGACCACCGAATTTCAAGCAAAAATTTCTGTCTCAAGCATCTAGTTTCTCATTGAGTTGCAATGCATTGTCTGGAAAAGATCTGCATATTTCTTCTTCTAGTGCCATATTAAAAACTGTCTAGTGCTCAAAAGTACTTAAAAATAATATTACTGAAGAATTTTTACTTCTTTTTAAAAAAACTGTGAGTTTTAGAAGACTGAGGCTGACTTAACTTCTGAATAAACTGCAGACAGCTGGCAGAACCAGAAAGACAACATTTCTAAAGTGAATTAGACACTAAATACTAACTGATCTTTGTAGCTCCCAGTTTACTGTGGGAATATGGAAATTCTTTGCCCAGAGTGCAGCAACAGTGAGAACTAGTCTTGCTTGTGGCACCTTGAAGGTCAATGAGACACATGCCCTAAAAGTCATAACTGCTTCTCAAAAAAAGAGAATTTTTAAATAACTCTAGTGAATAATGGATTTTCAATGCAGAGGGGTGAGACACCAGATTCACATCAAGATTTGAGGTTGATCTGCTTGCATTTCAGATATAAACCTACATGAAAATCCTTCTCAAAGACTTCGTAACAGTAATGAGAACTTAAAATTTGACTAAAATACCATTGATAAAAAATAATCTACTGCTGTTACACTGAAGAAGATAGAGGATTAAGCTGCAGGCAGTGGAAATCCACATCACTCATGGTTCCTAATGCACATCTGAGAAAGCAGCTGCCCCTCTGCTGAAGCCAGGAGTTTTACTTAAATCCAGTTGAAAGAATTGGGGGGTTTAATCCAAAAATTGCAGAAAACACAGGAGTGTAAACAAAGCCAATCAGAGAAGTGAAATACCATATGTGCCAAACTAAAGAGGGAATAATCATAAAGCAATATAAGCAGAAGAATCATAAAAATTTCTGATGTTGAGGGAATAAAACAGAGAACAGAAATGATTAAAATTATGTAGATTGATCTTTCCTGAAAACGTAGGGATAATAAGTTGTGTTATTGTAAAAAAGCTAAATACTTTGCCTGCACATTTTGTAATTCTGAGGAATGTTGTCAAAGAATAGGAGTTTGAAGAATTAATCTTTATGGGTTAAAATAAATATAATTATAATAATAATAATAATAAATTGAACTGTTAATCTGAAGCGCTGACCAATAGCTTCTTTCTATCTAATCAGAAGGAGAACATTTCTTTTAGAGAGAATTTAGCCATAAACTTCATTTAACAATGAACATATTTAGCAATGAATCTCATTGACAGGCATCTTATTTCAGAAAATATCTGTTATCATATCACTTTTCAATTCCTCTACCTTCTGTTTTGATGACTTTGATTTCTTCCAGTGAATGAAAAAAACCCTGGAGAACCTACAGTCCTGTATCCAAGCTATAGATGTGGGAAGCAGAAGAACGTGTTTTTCTTTTGTCTTTCTCTGACTGGTACCACACAGGATATTATTGACAGCCAAAGCCTACTTAACGATATTGAATATATTGGGTTTGTGTTTATTCCCAGCTCCCTATCATAGAAAGGCAAGGGTGAAAACTGTTGCTTATTGTTTCCAAGCCAGTTCCAGCTGGACATGAAGATTCTGGTCATATCTTCAAGCTGTCCTTCCAGCTGATGAAACTGTTTTGCTCACCAGTAATAACATACAACTGACACACACCAGTGCTGCATTTTAGGTACCACCTCAAATCTTGCTTCGACTCATTCCTCCTTCCTACTCCTGTGTTTCACATTCTGATCAGCAGTCAAACAGGAAACCCCATCAACTGAAATCACAATTCCTTTTTAATAGTCTTAACCATATAGAGAGTTGTTGGAGTCAGAGAAGGATATGGAAAAAATGATCATTTAATAATTTATAATTAAAATACTTCCATTTCCCCTAGTTCATTGTCATTGCAGGAAAATCAGAATGGAAAACTTCAGTGTTTTCCTACCCTTTGGCAGTACTCTAGGGATACATGCCAAGGCTTATTAGGATTATGAAAAACACCTCCCAATTTTATTTCAATTTTTCTAGAAATGAACTAGAAAAAATGTATAAGAATGTCACTTTATTTTGTATGTGCTTCTCTTTTATGCCGGTTTAATTCTTCTTTATTCCCCATTGCAGATGATCTTGAATCAAAGTAATCCAGGTACACCTGATCTGTTGTTCTTGAGGTGACTGCTACATAGTTATATAAGCCTGATATGAGCCAAGACGGTATAGATATTACCTGGGGAGGAGAAGAAAAAGAAGAAGTTGCACATTGTCCTAGAGAATAATGGAATATAATAAACAAAACTTGCTAAAAAAGTCTAATGACTAAAACCTAGAGTGAAAAACTGGCATCCCATCCCACTTTATAGTTAAATAGGTTCCAGATAATTTTTTGGGTTTTTGTATATTTTGTTCAGACATCGCAGTTTAACAAAATTTAAAACCACAGCATTTTCATCTGGCACCAGATGTTCATTGCTTCTGAAAAATCTCATTCATTCTGCTTATGCAAAAGCCTGTCTCATAAAATATGTATGTCCTTTCAATGTTAACTTGATGTGTATAGTCTCCAATGAAGGCTTCACATCAGTTCTGAGTGCTCCTATGTGCTGTACAGGTTGCTTTCCCAGTAAGGATGGTCACCTGAGAAGGGAATAAGTGACTACAAGGCTTTCACAGTGAAATACATCACTAAGCTGAACAGCAGGAGAAAATACAGCAAAGCCAAAAAAATACAGCAAAGCCAAATGCTTCATCAGAAGGAACTCCAATTATGCTATCCAGAGGTGATTTTAGAGGTGAGCCATATCATAAATTACAAATAAAATTTGGAGTTTACACAGAACAGCCACCTATTTTAAAAAATAAAAATCTTCCCACTGCTATCATAAAAAACAAATCTCACTTAGGCAACAAGACCCTTGGAGAACAAGAGCTCCAGACGCAGGAATGCAGCAATCATTCATTACGTCAGCCAAGGGCTTGACTCCTGAGTTTTCAAGGTGGTTTAGATATTGGGGAATCACTTAATTCCACCAGAATGGCTCAGCTTTTCCTGTAGGCAGAATGTCACAGCTGAGATTCACAGCTGGCAGATGCACAAAATGGAATTCTGCCACAGTCGTGGTGACACATGGTCACATGGGGTGACCAGTGTGCCTCAACAATTTCTTTTGCCAAGTGCTGGGTTTTCCCTAACAATGGGTTTTACAGAAATGCCAGTGCATTGGGCCTTTAATGCTGCATTTCTACTGTGTCCTCACAGACAGAGAGCATCATAGTACATCACACATTCCTCAAATTTGTGGACGTGAGGGTTCCCTGACGCTAGAACGCATTTCACAAATATCGACACATAGCCATATCTATGACTCTGACTTGATCTGCTTGTAAGAGAGGAAGGAATTTTATGTATTAAGAAGTTTTTAAAAGCCCTTTGCTTCCTCTCTGGTAAGTCAGGTAGCCCTCTGACCCCTCCCTTTAGGGGAGAAGCAGTGTTACCTACTCTCCAAGTCTTTCAGCAATAGTTACTCTGTGTTTCTTATGTTGGTGACAGGTGTAGGAGTTATTCTTCTTATCAAGTAGCAGTTTACTCCTAATTATAAAACATCGTTTTTGTATAATTTGGTGAGCTTTCTGTTTGTTTATGTTTGCAAACTAATTTCTTTCAGATTTCCAACACTGTTTACTACACAGGCAATAAATCATAAAAACTGTTAATTTAATGGGGCTTTGAAGGAATGAATAATTGCAAGGGTGACACGTTCTGCAGAGATAGATAAATCCTAATATAAATTCTAACTCTGCATTTACATAGAGTCTGTCACAAATTCTAAGGTAAATCTTCATTGCATGATGACCCATTTTCATAGAATCATAGAATATGCTGAGTTGGAAAGGACCCATCAATATCATTGAGTCCAACTCAGCATCCTGATGCAAAAGCCTGATCTTGCCTATAATTATACCAGTGAAATTTAAACCAAGATAAAATCTGAACAGAATAATTCAATATTCTGTAGTCTCCTAATATCCTACTATTTCAAGGCTTGTATTTGCCCATCCCACTAGTCACACCACTGTTTTGCAACTTTAGCACCAGCCTAGTTTTAAACACCCTTTCCCTACCTGCAATTTATTCCATTCAAGCTTCTCCATCTCACATTCACCAGCTCACTTCACATAAATGATATTGGATGCCCACCCATAATAGCTATCCCAAAGGGTTTAATCAGATTACAGAAAAGAAATACGAATTTGGGAACCACATCAGAAGGAGGACCAGTATGGACGTATCAGACAGCACTCTGAAAACAGGATCTGCTGGGTGGCTGGCTAGAGTCAGGAACACATGAAAAGTTTTAGGGTGGACTTAACTGCAGTATCAGCCAGACATGCATTCTGTTTTGTACAGCAAAAGAGATTAATTTTCTTGTTATCTCTTCTCCTAATTATTCCAGTTCACTGAGCAAACTCCACATTTAAGGATCTCCTAGAGATTAATAAGAGTATATTCAGTGAAATACTAGCTCTGGCCTGGGGGTACTGTAGCTACATTAACATCAAGTTCCACCAGGGCTCATTATTTCTTAACAGTTCCATTTATTCTGGGCATAGCACAACTCTGCTTTTACTCCTGCTTTTAGCTCCATGACTAACTTGGCTGTCTTTCAGCATTACTGGACTGCAAAGTGCAAACAGAGCCTAAGTTCTTTCCACAGTTCTCCTGTCTTATTAATAAGATGTGTAAACAGAGAAAACCACCTTTTCCTTCCCTCACAATTCCTCCTTCACTGCAGAAAAATTACTCTGTGGGTTTCTTTTAATGTGTCTCCACCTTCTCCATTCCTCATCATCTGCTGAGCTCTGCATGGTCTTGGCTGTGCTCACTTTTTGCACAAAGCAGACCATCACAGCTTGAGAAATGTCACAAATTATTCCTGGGCACAGAATAAGGAAGCCATAATGAGGCAGTATGGAATGAATAGGTGGAGATGCTTCAGGAGGACAGATATCAAAGAATAATTTACTGCTCCAAATAATTTACATTTGTAGCCTATTTCTGTGCACTGAATGTGCTGGGCCCCTTAAGAAACTGGTGTCATTAGACTAAAATTTTGCCTTTGTCAATACCCCCTCAGTAAGGCAATGCATCTCCTTTTGCCTTGACTACTTGTATTTTACATGAATACCTTTCTTCACAGAATTCTGTTCTAATTCTTGCATGGTCAACCCTGAAACAAGACCAGTGTTGACAGACCTCAGATCTCCTCGGCACATCATTCAAAATCCTTGGACATGGTTTTGTAATCAGCTGGGGTGGAAGCCAGCTCTAACTAAATAAAAGATTAGCTGTTGGCAGTTGTCTCTATAATTTGAAATCTCTTGCTAAATTGCAGTCTGTTGTGCTTTTCTTTGTTTTGCGAAGACTTTCAGCCTAGCTGCTACAGTTCTCAGACTCTGAGGCTGAGAGAATTTCTTTGATCCGTTGTGCAAAAGCTAATCTTGAAATAAAGAAAACCTGGAGTTTTCTTTTTTTTTCTGGAGCATGGAGAAAACACCTCATAAATGTTTTAACTTATGTCTTCACATGTCAGTAAAACCAGCAGTAGGAAATTTCTCCCCAAATGAGCATGCAAGACACCAGCTGTGTAAACTCCAAGTCTTATTTAGGTAACTGGCAAAAAGGAGTAGTTACAGAATTCCCCAGCAAATACTTCTTCATTGGAAAGTCCAGAATAACCCAGTTTAAATTCCATATACTTTATTTCAGAGGTGATCTTCAGAGCTGTTGGCCCTTTACAATTCTGTTCAGTTCAGGGGAAAATTGAAGGCAAGTACACAAAATGCAATAGCACTTCAGATGTCAGGGTGACGGCCACACAGTCTCTAGCAATCGTTACTAGGGCTGGGCTCGTCTTCAGTCAAACCACAGTGCCAGACAGTATGTGCATCTCTCAGTCTCCCCGCTACCCTGGCTGCAGCTTAAATACATGACCTTACACCACCTTTTCCACGAGCTAAGAAAACACTTTTCATCTTGCAGCAGGCTCAATATAACCATGTGCGAAGGTCTGTGAATGTAGAGGTAGCTTGCTGCACCCATTCGGTCACTCCATGGTCACTTGTCTGTATCAAATGGCTTATCTGCACAGTAAATATTTTCTGGAGTAGTGATTTCTCATTGACTTTCTGCATGAACACCTTTTTAAAGATTGTCTATGTATTTAATCTAATTTAAAATTAAATTAGGCTGTAGTAATATGGATTATATTATACGAATTACACTAGAGCAACCTAATTTAAAAAGGTACTTCTAGCTTAAAAACATTGAAATATGGATTTAGAAATCATTCTACTTCAAATGCTGCTCAGAAATTACTGTCATCACTGTTCATCTTCTATTGCTGTTCTGTAAAATAAAGGCATGTTATCATATGTTAGTGAGAAAACTCATACTTAAAAAAAACCAACTCATTTTTCTCATTAACAAAACTCATACTAGTGGGAAAAACCTATTCTCCTTATACTAACCTTCTTACAAGAATTTTTCTATATAGAAAAAAATTGAACTTAGAAATCACGTTTGTTAAACCAATAAGGCTCATAACATAATACGGATTTTGCTTGGGAGCCTAGTTTAAAAATTAAAGGTATGATGTTCTCATGGAACTCTTTCTGTAGAGGAAACATGAAGGTACTGTACCTCCCACATATCATGTATATATTAATTTATGTCCTTGTTTTAAGCGACATAAGAGGTTTTGAAGTATAGTCATTGCAGCAACGTGTACAGAGATGTTTACGCGCACTGCCTGCCTTGAAGGTGTGAATTTCAGGCTAGTGGCTTTTCTTATGATTGACTGTTTACAGCTGTTCCTTGTGGTGTTAATAGTTGAAGCTAGATTCCCTGCAGCAACCATGATAAATGACAAAATTAAAAAAAATTGTGACAGTAGGATCATCAATTTGTCATTTAAGTAACAGGGAGATTTGAGTGGTGCCATATTCTGTCATATTTTCCAACAGGAAATATTTGGCACAGGAAAATGATTTAATGGTTTCTGAAGAGCAAAGGTTGCTCAAACAGACAAGGGAGGAATAGAAAACACATGCAGAGACTCAGACGGTTCTTTCTTCATGCCATTTCTCATAATCTGTCCTATGCCTTCAGTAAAATTTAGCAGAATCCTTCTTTTCTGGGAGATGTTTGTGAGTTGTAACAATAAAGTCCTTGGGACTTTGGCATTGTTATTTGCTGCCATGACAGTGACAGGGATATTATAAAATAAGCTCCTACAAGGTCTCCATGCCTCTAAGTAAGAGGCAGTGAAAGAAAGGGGACAAGAAATTATATATGAAACTTAGGAGAAAATACGATTTTTCTTTCAAACCATCAGCAAAATAGGGTTTGATGCTGTTCCAGCTAAAATCTGTGGGAGTTTTGTCACTGATATCAACAGGAGCAGAATCAAGCACAGTTTGTTATGGAGATTAGTAAGCAAAAACAAGAGAAGTGAGCAGCAAAAAACCTCTAAAATCCGATATGAAAAATCCTTTCCTGTCTCTTGAATGTTGTTGCCACCTTCCTACATGAAAAAAGAGAAGAGCTAAACATCAGAAAGATGATATTGTTTGTAATCTCTATAGGACCTCATTCTGCTTTCAGTAAGACAGATTTGACTGCTCTCCTCATTTGAGGAAGTGGGATGGTCCCCAAAAGGCTTTGCTTGCAATTATGCTCTCAGCTAAGACAAAGGTAAAACAGCTGAGTGCCAAGTCAGATTAACTGTCTCAAAGGGCTGGAGACCAGATCCTTAGGCTCTCACTCACACAGGCAAGTTTGGGAAAGGACTTTTCTCGTGCTTAAGATTGAAATATTAGACTGTAAAAGAAGGAAACTAATCCCAAGGGTCAGCAAATATTTCCCAGTGTTTTTAAGGCAATAATTAAAAAGAAAATTGAATCTACTAACTGAATGGCACAGCCAGCTTCAAGGCAGTTGGAGTCAGGGGATGTTAGAGCATTTAGGATATTTATCCTTTACAGCAAGGGATTATTAACCTGGAAATAGAGGAGTTCTACTGAATCAATTCATGAAAAATGGTCTGTACTATTACACTCCTGCTGCAGAAAGGGAAAGGAAGGCACAGAGATATAAACAAGGTTTTCAACATTAAACCATAGGGGAGCAACTCTGTTACAGTACCATGGATACCAGAGCACGTCTCTCAACTCCCAGTCCATCATGTACGAGCAGGAATTGGATGCAGCACACTCTGCTCATTAGACATACTTTTGGCATATCCAGTGCATTGAAATAAAGTTCCCAGAACTAGAGGAAACAAAAGCTGACAAAGTACTTCATTTCAGGAAGAGGGGAAGCTTGGGTTTCTGTATATATGTGCTTCCAAAGGAGTCATCATTATTCTACAGATGAACATGTCATCTTCTTCCTCACAAACAAAGCCATCAGAACCCTGAGGTCCCATGTGCACCCCTCAAAGTGAGGGTCTTGCACTGATGCCAGTGGAAAGGTTGGTTCTGCAATGAACACACAACACCAGCATAAAGAAAATCATTGTTCATCTCTGAGAGCAGATTTTTGCCATCAGTGTTTTAATCCAGTTACAAGCGAAGATATACGTCTTACGGCTTTGGCTGTTTCCCAGGTCTGTGGCAGACATTCTATACAGATTTACAGGGCACTTTGTCATTGTTCTGTCCATTTCTCACATTTTATATTTCTATACATCATCTTGTATACATACAGTAAGCCTTCTGTTGTATATGATGCTGCTTGCGTTCCCAGAAAGAAAATAATAAACTCTTATTTCAAAACAAAAGACAAAGACAGGAAGAGAAATATTTGCAAGGAAAACAGACCCAACCTTAAAGAGAGAAAGAAAAACATAACTATTAAACTTTGGAAACCAGTAAAACATTCTCTGCATTTCTCAATTCTATACAATAACGAAATAAATCTAAGATCAGAAAGCCCTGTACAAGGTGTGAGAACAAGTACCTATTGTGGAGGAATTCTTGTTACCAAAACAAGAATTAAGGTTAAAATCAAAAAACCATTAGGGTTAAAATGGCTATTTTTTCACCCTTGCAGAAACATGGTACATCAATTTTAAAACTCTTGCTGACCTAATTAATGGAGCGTTTTTTCATATCACAAAAATTATACAGCCCTTTTGAGTTGTTTGTAAAGTGGAGAAATTTCTCTAAGTATCAGTTAGGTCCATTATTTACTTTTCTAGGTTGAACATTGCTGTTTATTGTTCCTCCACCCTCAGGGCTCTCATGTGTAGGGTCTCTCAGTGCTCCGCAGTTCCTTCATACTGGAAACAAACAAAATTTTTTTCAGTAATGCTACTAGTTATTAACAGTAAGCCACTGGCAATGATAAGGCCGATTAATATTATTATTTCTAGTAATTATTTTTAAAAACTGCAACCCGAAATTCCTAGTTTTATTATCTCCACATATGAAACAGCAGATACCAAATGTATTATATTTAGAATGCTCCACCTCACAAAAGCCTGTAAAAAATCTAATGAGTCTAGGGTACGACAGTAATCTCTTTCAGTGCTTCTTTATTTCCACAGTATTGACATTTTAATAGGAATGTAAGTTCTGTGGCCAACTGAGGTTTTAGAAGTCAGCACACAAGTGCAGGCCTAGATTTCCATTGTTTTACACCATAAGATTTTCTCACCATATCCACCTAGAGAAAAACATCTATTTTTTTTTTAATTTCCAATTTTAATTTTATTTTATCAGTTTCTGATAAACTGAGTTTCTTCCATACCAGAAATTTATAATTTCTACTGTCTTTCCTAGACGATAATTGGGAGTGAAGGGTAAGCCTTTCCTTTGGGTTTGAATTCAGCATAAATACGAACACCTTCCCCCTGAAAAATAAAAAAAATCCAGCAAACCCAGAGAAAAGCAAAAAGAAGGATGACTCATCTCACTGAGGATAAATGTTCTACTGCTAGAAAACTGTGTGGGTGGATCAGATCTGCTGTAGTGGGTCTATGGTGCATTGAATAAAAAACCAAACAAACGAAAACTCCCCACTTTTGGCTCCCGATTCAAAATGTTACAAGAAAAGATACAATAGTAGTCATATAGCACAACGAAAGAAAACAAAGTCAATACTACTGCAAATTTTGGAAAAAAAACTGATTAGTAAAGTGGCCCGTGACTGGTGTTCTTCACAGAGCAGCAACCATAAATTTCCAACTGACCCCTCCTGAGGCCTGGCACTGACAATACAGAGAATAAAACCTAGACATGCACAAACTGTTCACAAAGAAACTTTAGTGTCTTATGGAGGAAAATATAAGATTGAAAATAAAATATAATACGTCAATTAAACTGAAGTTTAATGTTGCTCTGAATGAGCTCTAAGTTATTTCTCACTCAGCATCTCTCAGCTACCAATATTTCAAGGAGACTTCTAAAATTTCTAAATTTCTAAAGCATTTTTTTAGCATATCAGACATTCTCTCCAGTTCTGATCTTTCAAGGAAAGAGGTCTTCTGAAGAAGCTAGGGCATGAATCAGCTGTATAAGAAGCCATGAAAACAAGGTGAAGAGTTTTTTAATGCTGTTCCAGTGCTTGAAATAGAAATGGTAATTCCAAAGTTTTTCCTTTTCAGCTGTATTATTTACACTTTCTGTTACAAACTGCTGGTCATGAATGAGTTGGGGTTTTATTGTTCCACAGAAATAATGAACAGTGGAAGGGTTCTACATCTTAAAATAACTCTTTTTATAATTCGAGACCTTCAGCTCCAATAAGAATCATATCTGTCTGATGGTCAAATTCTGCCACGTTCCGTGCTGCCTTTCTATTAGAAGTCTTTCTTATCCTACAAAAACCTCTGTAAATCTAGCCAACAAAAACTGTTAAATATTTTATGGGCTTTCAATAATAAAAAATAGTCTGCATCTGCATTAAAAATTATTTAGGGGCTCATGATCAATCAAACGCAGGTAGCTGTGAGCTCAGAGACTGTCATCAATGGTAGAACACCTTATATACGTACTGGGCTTCATAATAGACTTCTAAATAGATTCAACAATGCATTAAGTTGTTTAAATATTCATACCTGTTCCCCTACAAGCAAGATTTAATATGTTTGATTTGAAGGGATAGTCAAATTTATAAACTCCATCCCAACCTCCAGCAACAGGCCATTACCATGTCCTCCTAAGGTAATGTTAGCAGCTCCATGCTATCATTCTGCAAGATGTATTAACCAGATGTAAGTTAATTATTGGCTCAAAGAAAATTTATTACATGCTATAAAGCTTCACATGAAGTGTTGCTTGGAGAAGTGAAAAATACAAGAAAGAAAAAAGAAAGAGGAGATAGAATAAGTAAATGTTAAGCCTTGGGCATTGAATTTACATTTATGAGATTCTCTACAATTTACTGCTCCAGTTTGTTTTCCTAGAAATGCCTTGGGTTTGTTTCTGCTAAAATATGCTATAATGCTTATAACATTAATTTGTTGAAGGTGCCCCTTACTCTGTGAGTATTCAAGTACAAAAGCGAGTGCCCCACAGCAAAACTCAGATCATAGTCATGGCTTAGATACATCCCAAGGCAGCTAGAAACCCATATGTGTACAATCCCCATTCATCAAAATCTTCCCTAAGTCACCACCATAACCAGAACTGCCTGGTTTTCTCACTCAGTACCTGGATTTCTAGTCAGGATTGTGACATGTCCTTGAAGAAAGGAGGAAGCTGGCCCTGGTGCTTTCACCCCTGGACACTCAATACTAGAGTAACCACATGGTCCCCTGTGTGGTGCCTCAGGGCCAGGAAGTTCTGGATGACACTGGTCATTTATTCCTGGCTTTTTGCCACCTCTGATGTCAGTAAAGGTGTGTTAACAAGACCGCTTATAAATCAGAAGTAAAGGTAACAAATCCATAGCTGATCTGAGACTAGGATCTCCTGCCTGCTAACACAACAGTCCTTCCCGTCTTTCACCACTTGAGTATTCCCTGGCAATTAGTAACTGCTGGTGAATGTTGACTCCTGTGGACCATATTAGTATGATATGGGGGAACAATTCCACTATTCCTGTGCTATTTACAGCTTCGGAGATCCTGTCCGCTTGGGTCAGTGCCAACTCACGATGTATAAGACCCAGAAATTTTTAATGAAATTTCTTGTCATCCATATGCTCTCCATTCAGAACAAGAAGAAATGGAACGGATTAAGCAGTGACACGTGTACAAAAGATGAATAAAATAAATGAAAAAGAGTCTTTGTCAGAAAAAGTTAGATGCATGTTTTTAGTTGACAGGAAAATACTGATTTAGAGAATTACTGCAAAGCATTCTATAAACAAATATGAAAGAAATCAGAATTTTTCATATTTTCATATTATTTTAAATTTTAAAGGGAGTGTTTCTAACTGAAGAGAGTAGAAACTCCAAATGCCAATTAAATATAAAAATTAACTAGCAAAGATATGCATTATTTTCCATAACATTCCCATCAACCTCACTGAATTACATTTTTGGTACAACATGTTTTTGACCAGTTCTCATAAATACATAAGAAAACTGGGTTTAGAATTTGAAAAAATATTTGTATAAACAGAAAAAAGAGTGTTTTATTCAAGTGAATGGAGGGGGACAAGCTAGTTCCAGAAACCAACTCATGAACACAGAGAAATTAAATGGAAAGCACTTACTCAGAAAAAGGATGACAAGGAGTGTTAGAAGTTGGATAACTCTCTTCTGAGACAGCTATTTTTAAAAGACCATAAAGTGGCACAGCACTACTGATATTCCCAAAAGAATTTTTTTCCAGGAGTAATTCTTATAAACTGTGAACTGATGTTGCTAGAATGAAATCATAAGGAGAACAATTTTGAAAGTGGTATCATGGGAACTACATACGTAAATCCTGTTGTTTGCTGACAGGATTTGCAAACAGAAGTCCCCATACACTGCGTTACAGATTGAGCTCTGAGAGGATTAAAACAGGCTGAATTTTTCCTTTTCAAACTTTTTGGTTTTATTGCTTTTCTTCCTCCTCAGTATTCAAGATGACACCATCTTCACAGCTAGAGGGAGCTGGATTGTAACAAGGTCCTTGTCAGCTGCAGTTTGTAGGTTGCAAGAAGTCAGAGAGTTTTTCTGGAGTTCTGTTGATTCAATAAAGAAATTCAAAAAGATCCATGACTATCAATTAGCAATTTAAAAAGGAAAATGTAGAGTAAGGTGAAACCAGTGTGAGAAAAGGAGTTGATCTGGATCTCCGCCTGAGTCCCTTGTGGAGCAAAGCTGTCTTCCCTCCTCTGGAGCACAGTGACAGAAGGAGGAAGGAAGGGATGTGAAAAGACTTCCTTCCAACAAATGCCCCAGTGCCAAGTGTGTGCACAGGGGTAGGGATGGCTTCATCCACACCTGATTGCAGAAATATGCCCATTCACTGCCTTGTAAAAAAATACAAACCACTGGGGAATTATTTAGCAATTCTTCAGTGATCTGCCTGGTTTTAAAGAAAGTAGAAGACATCCACTCTTAGGCCTGAGTGCCTTAGAAAAATGTTTTATAAATCAAGAGTTGAAGGAGAAGGTAGAATTTGTCCATCTGCCAAAGACCAGTGCAAAGTCAACATACCATTTACTTTCTCAAAATGAGTTTAAGGGACCCCTACAGTTCCATGCTGACCTTTCCCAAAAAGATGAGCTTCAAGAGCATTCAAATGGAAAATAATCACCTTAAAGATGAATACTCTAATAGAGGAAAAGGAGAGGTTTCTTGACAGGGTGAAATATATAAAAACCCCAGCTCATATTACTGAAATTAATGTCTGCAGAAAGGTAGAAAGAGAGGCAGCATATTTTTGCAGAATCACACCCAGGAAATTGAACAACATGTTAGCTTGAAAGAGATGCTATATATTCTAAATAGAAAGAGCCCTGTATAATTTAAAATGTAAGGCAACCTAAACATATTAAACTCCTTTTGAAATGTAATTTAATGTTTCTTCAGTGATTCCAGGGGAAATCAAAGATTTCTTTTAAATTCTCTTTCTAAATATCATCTAGCTGTTTCCATGATAGGTGCTTAAAGAGGAAAGAGGCAGAAACAATGCTGGAATGTTTCTGAGCAGTTTTTATTTTCTGGCAGCAGTTGAATGCTGCCCAGCCTTTGGGCAATTTGCCCTTGCCCTTGTCCTCATGTACTTACTTCCATGAAAAGAAAGTCACTGCTCCAAACTAGAAACATCTTACATCAATTTAGGATCTCTATAAAGGACTGTTTAACAAGGCGTCAGGTTGACAAAGGGTCCCAGACAGCAAAAAACAATCAAGACTATGAAATGCAGCAGAAGCAGATGAGCTCTTTTAATTACATGGGGTTAAATGCTAATGTCACCATCTTCATTATTGTCTTTTCATGTATATATACATATATAAATATGTATACATATTTCAGGAAGCCTTTTATGTTAGACCCGCAGCTTCAAAGGGGCTGTTCAGAGTGTTTGGCAGATTCTGCATCTGCACAGAGTCATCTATTTAATTAGTCATATTTTGAAGGATGGTTGTTGGTTCTAGTCTGGTTTTATTGACTGTATTTTCAAATAATTATCATGGGCACATCTCTAAAGTATTTTTTAAAAATACACCAAGCATATAAATAATAGATCTTTCACTTGATTCCAAACAGTAACACATTATCCAGCAGGGTCTTACTTGTCTTTCTTTAGAACTTAGGAGAGAGCTGGTAGGAAACTAACTTCCCAGAAAGCTGTGAAAGTACAGATGCACAACTGAAGAGCACTCTGATGTGAGACTACACAAGGATGCACTTCTAGGCTCTGACACGGACTCACAACCCCTTGCCACGCCATGGAGCTATCCCAGCATTTAACTGCATGAAATAGCAGAAGAGGGAAAACAGACAGTAAAAAAGAAACCAAAGAGTTTCAGAGCCAAGCTGTAGCCGCATGTATGTTTGCTAGCAATAGAAATATGGATTGTGAGAGCTGAAAACATTTGAAATAATTTCTAAATATGTCCAGACATTTAAAACTGGACTGGAGACATAATACTAGTCAAACCAGAAGTTTCCAAGATTCACACTTTACTTTGAAACTAATGTGGACCTGTTACAAGAGTAAACACCTGCAGGACAAAATTTAATGTTTAAAAGTATACTTGTAAATGACCTGCTTTTATCTCAAGTTTGCAACTCTACATAGCTTCAGTAGTTGGGTGTCTGCATTCTTCTCTTTTTTTCCCCCCTATATTATTTTGCAAATAATACAAAAGAAAGGAATATAAAAGATGAACTCTAAAATGCTTGGGAAGTATCATAATATTAATTCCAGTTTAGAAGCTAATGGCTTTGCTGTTACAAACTGTGCTGACCAATTATGCCTCATACCTGACAAGATTATGCAGAGCCACAACAACACAAAAATTATTATAAAGCAGTCCATGAACCTTGTTAGACATAATAGCTCAAACAAAATTGAAACCCACAAAAGTGTATTTGAAATTTACCCTAAGATTTTTATCTTTGACGTAATGGCTGGCCATGTAATTAATATAATCTTTATTTTTAGATTTCGAATACTGCCTAGTGCCTTGCTGATCAGAAAACTACAAGAACAATCCTTTTCATGCAATGTTTTGACGTGATTTGTTTTTCAGTCTGGCTGATAATAGGAATCTGAAAATGGAAAATAAAAAGAAGTTAGTATTATCTGTCTGCAAAATAAGGGGGGTGTGTACGCGATTTAACTTAGTTCCTGTGTTTCTGAACCTGTTTGGCTCTCTACTTCACTGTCTTGTCATCTAGTGAACAGAAACTCCTTTTTCAAAGTTTCTTTTGCATGTTTACAAGGAAACACATTTGTATCTGGTATATATCTATCGCTCGATCTGTGGTGCCATAGCTATACGCACAGCTGTATATTCCACACATGTACAAGGAACCCAGGGCCATCGGTACACACAGGAAAAAGATCTGCTTTAAAACTAGTCACAGCTTTAAAATAAAAGGAGTGGCAAATGCCAAGAAGTGTTTGCCATGGCTGGTTGACAACACCAGGGGCCCAGTGTTCCATGATTTGCTGCCAATATCCTAGGGAGGCAAAGCTCCTCTTTCCATTCCCTGACTCAGCACGCTACACATTACTTTCAGAGATAGGAGAGGCAAGAGTCCATAGGTCTGATGGAGTAAGTATATTAATAGAAGAAAAGTCACCTTTAAAAAGTCAGTGGAAGAACTCATTTTCTTATAGCAAAAAAGCCACTGAAATTTTTTAAAAATACATCGTGCTGGAAGTATGGTCTTGTGGATAATGCTTCAGTACTTGAAATGAAAGTCGTACAAGACAGTTTAAGGACAGCAGCCAATCTGTCAGCAGGGGATGCAGGCAGTGTTACTGCACACAGAAGAAACAAGAGGCTTATTTATAAGACCATTTTCAGAAAGATTTGCTGTGGTGGACCATAGATGCAACTTTTGCTCTTGTGACTAAACAGAAGTACCGCCCACTGAACATTTTAGAAAACAGTGCAAAAGTGCAATATGATTTGGAGCTCAAATATTCTTCTAAAAGAACAAAATCCAGACAGGAGATCCACTCACAAAATGATCCTTATCTTCTGTGGTGAGGGGAAGGGTTCAGCAGATGAGTTGTGGGGGAACTCTCTTCCCTCGACAAACTGCCAAGTATAGGAAGCAGGTGATCCCTCACAACTTGTTACACCTAAACAGTCAAAGAAGTACTCCTCGAGTCAGTCTTATAGAACATCCCCTTTGTAGTTTTATTTTCTCCAATGTTTTTAATCAGTTTTTTGTCCCAAGCTGTGCCATCATCTGTCATTACCTTTGGGAAAGTACTCCATAGTCTAATGGATCTCATCTTCAGGCATCCAGCCATTCATACTACAGCATTAGTGCAAACATTCAAGAGCAAATTCCTATCAGATTTGAGATTAGGAAATAAAACCCTTTATTTTTCTATAACCCTTTAATAATAATAGTGTTTACCTCAATAATCTCCTTACAAAGGAACAGAAGATGTAGCCCTCAGAGAAAGATTGTCTTCATTAAACTCTGTGTAAAAGTTCCAGCAATCTACGAAATCACAAATATAGTCTTTCTACTTAATTTCATCTTGGAAAACAATTTAAGTGTGTAGAGATGCATTTACAGATGACTAAATATCCCTGGGCACAAGATGAGAATGTAGAATCCGTGCAAACCTCAAAACCACCTGGATTTCAGTCGCTCAGTGAGTGGGGCATGTGTAGAGCTGCTTTATTGTGAAATGAAATGCTCACTCACACAGTGGGACTCATGACTTTTTCCAGATGCAGCATATCTGAGCATGTCTCACTCTTTTGCAGGTGACATTGCAGCCCAGCACCCCATGCTTAAAATAGAGAACCTGATGTGCCTGCTCCAATTCCTTCCTCTCTCACTTCGGGATTGAAGCCATTCCAGGTAGACAGATCATCTATGAAGTCTAACATATTTGTAAAGCATGGACATGTTTCAGCAGTGCTTAGCCTTTAATCTTTGGGTGCTATCAGCATTTCAACAAGCACAGCTTCAGCTGCAACCCTGGAGGTGCATGAAGTAAAATCCTGAGGTCCAAAGGAAGTCCTCTTCCTAAAAATGTGTGAAGTTTGACCTTGATGATAACTCTCATCCAGCAGGATCATTATCAGATTGTAGTTTGGATGACGCAGGAGTGCTTTCTTCACTCATATTTTGTTCTCACCCAGCTGACAGCGACACTAATTCCTAGAGAATTGTTGTAAGATGTAACTATTAATACACTGTAAATTTAAATACTGGTTTGTATCCAAGAGCAGCTTTTGACTCTCTTTGACAGGCACGTCCTGGCATGTATTGCTATACTGCAAGGCACACAATCTGCACATATTAATGCATGCACATTTCCTTATCAATAAAAGCTAACACAAATGGAGCTAAATAAAAACACCAACTTCTCAGTAAGGTAAGAAAGGTCATTATTAATTAGAGTATGCAAATTAATATTAGCCCTAAACTATGCAAGAATTTGGCCTTTAATATTTGAATAAATTAAAAATTAATTATACAAATGTACTACATGAAATAAGGTCATTTTTTCCAATGAAAAAATAGGAAAACTTTCCTGTTTAAAAAAAATCATACAAATGATTTGTTGAATACAAGACAACTACTTTGTTTTCATTTATTACACAGAGAAACTGAGAAGGTTTTCTTGCAGAAATACCAATTACTGTTTTATTTGGTGACATCTTATTTAGCAACACTTGGTGTGCAGCATGGAGAAAGTAAGCATCTGGTTTAAAAAAAGTCATGACTCCGTGTCACAGCACTTACGTAGGATGTATACAAGGGATTATCATTTGAGATGCAACATCGCCCATCTTTCTGTTTATAGGAGACCTGAGACTGGTGACAGGCAAGAGAATCATGCAGGGTAAGAGGGGGGTTCATGATGGAGGTGAAATTTGAATTTGGGATCTACTGCTCAATGCTCTATTCCTTTTTTTTTTTAATACAATCAATAACGTAAATAACTTCTGAACATATATCTATGTCCCAAACAAACCATGAATTCCAAGCAAATTCTGGAACTTCATTCTTTTTTTTGGTTTTTTTCTTTTGAATGAGTACATATTGTAAGGTTGTGAATGCTGGAGATTTAAAATAATGATGAAAGCTGTTCTCAGAGACGTTCTTGCAGAGAGAAGCAGAATTTTATTTAAAAATTCCTTCCTCTAGCAAACACTCTTCAAATTACTTTTCTTAACTCAACATTTTTGTCCTTATATGAGTAAGTAATACATTGAAATAAAATGTTTACTTTATCATCTATAAGTTCCTCATGGAGTTTCCTAACTTTCAACGTTTACAGATTTCTTAATTTGCCTGAAACTAGACATTACCAGTAGAGAGACCTGGAGAAAGAATTATGATGGAGAGAGAAGGCCTACCTGCCTACCTCCACCCTCGCTAACACTGTGTCCCTGACCTTGCTTCAGGGGCCAGTCTTAAATGTTAGAAACAGATTTGCTAAATCAACAGGATTCTTTGCCTTTGTTTATATTCTGCCTTAGGTAGGTTCCACTAAGGACAAGTCACTTGCCCTAAATCATGGCCTGGACCATATGTGCAGGGACCTTCCACTGCATGTTTTTCTCAGAGTGAGAACTCTATATGGAGATTATATATTCAACCAATAGCTTAAAATGGCAGATTTATTTTTGTACCCAAGCTAAGGGTGCCAATAACTAATTATGTCTGATTTTGATGGAGAGGTACTCGATAAAATATATTAAGAGATAACTTCTGAGGATGCCAAGTGCAGAACTATTCAAAGCCTGTGCTGATGTTGCAACACAAAACGATGTGATAGCAGAATGAATTCAAGCCAAGTCTGTAGAGGGAGCACTGTGAGCAAACAGCAGGAAACTGAAATCACACCATGTTCATAAGATGTGCTAGCTGCTAAATAAAGGCATTATACCCAATATCTCCCATCTGGACATCTGAATCCTGGGCATAAAAGGTTCAAATTGCACACATTCACCAAGGATTGTCAAAGAGCTATTTCTTCAAAAAAAATAAGCAATAGCTGGGAATAAGAAGAGTTTAATCTACAGCTGTCTTTAAGACTGTTTACTTTTGCAAAAATAGCTGTGTTCTTTTCTATTTTCTTTACCAGTAAGTTTGCTTTTGCTCTTTCTTTCTGTCTTCCAACTCATGCCTTCCTTGTTCTGTTTCCCTGAACAATCCTTTCATCAATGTTGCTCCTTCTTGTCTTGTGCTTAAAGGCATGATGTTGTAGAGACTTAGTTCATTATCCTTTCTTCCACAGCATTCCCTTTAGGCTGGTCTCTGCTAGACCACTGCTTCTGTTTTTCCTCCTCCTCTGTAAATAAGGCAGAAACAAACTAGAAGTATTCCTAGCAGTCATGTGTGGGCTTCTAGATACTTCTTTGCAATCCAGAACTTAGATGTAGCTCGAAGCACTAACTAAAGAGCCATCTGGCCCTGTAGATCATCAAAATATTAGACGCTAAAATCTTAAAACCAAAAATATTAATCAGTGCCATGGATGTATGGCATTAATAATTAAAGAGTGGCTCTCAGTCCCCCACGAACACCTACCAGAGTGCATCTTGGCTGCTCCAATGCAGTAATGGCCCTCTTGTCTTACGCGCTTTTTTGGAGACCTAGTTTCGTTTAACGCTTTGCAAATTAGTTGATTCAAATGCAATTGCCATGTCTCTCCAGGGTATTGAATTATGCTAAAAAGAACATATTCTTGTTTTTCTTGTGCTTTATTCAGGATATAAACTAGAAATTTTGATCTTCCTCCCGACTTGTTTTATTTATCAGTGAAGTCATTCTAGTCATTGCAAATTCTATACTGTAAGCTATAATAATATTTTAACTTCTTTTAAAGCTTCCCAATGAGCTGGAATTCACCTATAAGGACAAAAATTAAAAAGTAACTGCAAATTACATTGGTGATCTCCGGTACTTTAACATAAAAAGTTTCTGCTGGAATCAGTGGGAAGTCAACTACAGGACTGTAAAAACTAAAGTACTTTGGTGTAACAGCAGATTGATTTCCCACCATGTTTAGTAATGTATATTGATATCAAATAATGAAATTCATGCTGGTAACAAGAGTTAACTTCCTAGATATATTCAGAAGGATTATTCTGAAGAGAGACATAATGATAACTGAATACTAAGGTGGAAAAGTGTCATATTTCTATTTGATGTGTTTTGAATTCCTTTAATGAATATTTTACTGATGTATTCAATTCGACAAAAAATTCAAAACTAATTATGGTAAAGCTGTTGCTGAGTATCAGACCGTAAAAACAAAGAACCAAACAAACTAATCCTGCAGATATATTCAGGACTAAGCACCAAAATAATTTCATTAACTTCCAGTTCTTTGATTCTGATTCTCCTATGGGACTCTCCAATGTGATCTACATCTCTATGAAAATTGAAATCCAAAGTTCAAACCCCAAAGCTGGGGTAAATTTGTGGGTCTCTGCAATAAAGACATCACTCTGATAAATCATTAGATATTGTACCTTCTTCCCAAAACAAGAGATTGATAGAAAACTTGTATTATTGTGTTGTCAGACATTTTAAAGAATTGATCATTTAGATGAAGTCTTTGTATAAAATGCCATCATTATTTGCTTTTCTTACTTAAAAGAAAGGCATGACATGAGGTGACAAACAGGCCCAGGTAATACAGAGAGAAGGAGCCTTTCACTCCATGTGCCTGGGATACCTTAGTTCTCAGCTGTGTCTAAGAAAAGCTATATGTTCCTGAGGAGGAAAAAAAGCATAAAATTTTTGTGAACGCTGTAAACAAAATCTATAGTGAGCTGTGCTACTGTAATACAATATTACAGCTTATTAAGGCTTTCATTCATTGCAGGTGATTTTTCCTTTCTTTTGTCCTAATAGCTATCTAATACCTCTTTTCAATGTGTTAGCAGTTTTAGCTAATGTCATAATCTAAATGACACAAACAAAATTTAATTAAAACACCGAACTTATCTTTTTTTTCAACAGTATTCTTCATTAATATAATAATTGCATTGTTATTTCTGAGGGCATTATATAATTCAACTTGTATCTTTATGGATCCTTCAGAGATACTTTGTTAGGGTGGCTCTCAAACTGATTGAAATTACTGATTTGAGGCATGACTGATGTATGTCTGATACTTAGCAAAACTAGACGAGTGTGCTGTTTTGTTCTGTGCTGCTATGATAGCACAGAAAAATGCACCAAATATGAACTAATTATAAATGGTGTTGTTCCTTCCTTGTTTCCCTGCTAGACTAAGTGGAGCATTAATATTTTCTTAAAAACTCTTTCCCCTTTTTTTTAATGATCTATTGATAGTTATGTTACTGAGCACTTCATAATTCTTTCAGCATGAAGTGATCAGTAAAATAACTATAAATAGATGAATTGTCTAGATTAGATAGATGAATCAATAGATTAATTGTAATATTAATTGGACCCAAGGAATTTATTATTTGCAGATTATCTGAGATAAATATCCAAGAACATGTATTTGGTTACAAACCATAACCTGGTGCTCCTTAGAGACTGAACAAACCCAACTCTTTATGGTAGAAAACCTTGTCCTTCACCCCAACTCAGCAATTCTTATTTCAATCTCTATTTTTTTTGTCTGAATATTAGATTGCTTCATCAAACATCTCTATATGCACATAATTCACCATAACACCTGAGGAAGTTGCTTTTCTTTTCCAGGTCAAAGTAGTTCCTTAAATTTTTATGACAACAAATCAACCAAATGAAGAAATTCTGAAAGCTAAAAGATCTGTAGTAAAAGATGTACAAATCCTTAGGACAAGCTTGCCTGGAGATCTGAAATGTTGTGTGCAAGCTGACTTGTGGCATGCACTAGTAATATGTGTAGAGGCTTTGGCACATATGAACACAAAGATTAGTCTGAGTGTCACAGACCAGAAGATCACAAGGCCATTTTTTCAGAGAAAGGTGCTGACAAGAAGGCTGTACTCATTAGTCCTTCCCACAGGCTTTCTAAAAGGTGGGATGTCTCATTGTTGTGCTTTGTTCAAATGTAAAACTGAAGCCCTATTTCCAAATCTCCATATGTGATGGTATTCCTAGTTACTCTTGCTATATTTTTGGTCCCTATAAACAGAAGACTTTATGCATCTCAGGACAAAGTAGAACTTTAAATATTCGTCTCTGATTATTTTTTTCACTTCTGACATCCCAGGATTCTATGGGAAACCTTATCAGTAGAGGCAGAAGATAACAGCAAAAAAGCTAGCTATAATATTTTCCTTTAAGAAATACAGCCAGCATTATATGTGAAATCAGTTACTTATGGTAGTCAAAAAGAGAAAAGGTACAATAGCCATTTTATCCTTGACTCTCACAGACACCCTAAATTCATAGGCAAATAACACACAAAAGATGAACGAGGCTCAGACATCAAAGCATGAAATTCATGCCAATTCATGCCCACATTTCTCTTTAAAATAGGTCGATAAACCTATCTGTTTGCCAAGCACAAGAACTGAAGTTTGCATGCTGTATGTATGTTGCCATTGGGAGCTTGGGCATACAGAATTTGAGAAGTATAGAAAATAAATCAAGAATTTATAGGACAAACTCATAGGGGATACCCTACTGAAACACTGCTGCTGTACTGTCACAGAAATTCTGCTATTACAGTTTATATTAAACAGGATACAGAATGCAAAGATATGAAATTCATCAATGCATGGCCATGAGAAATTGCTTTAGAGTGGAAGCCATTTGAATGCCTAGAAAGAAAATAAAACTGTCACAGTAAACTTAGCGACACTTCTGATATTCTTTTCCATGAACTAAGCTCCAGGCCTTTACCAACAGCAATGAATTAGACATCCAGAGAAGATCCAGTTTTCTTCAATTCCAATTGGGGTACCAAAGCACAGGAAGTTTTAACCTTCCTCCTTCATTAACAGTGAAGGTATTCACATTTTCATGCTGTGTACCACAACCTCTGTTGCCTGAAAACTAAACTGTGACTTTAATTTACAAACTACCCCAATTTCACAGAGTTCTAGCTCTCCTTTGCTTATTATGTCTAAACCTTCAGCTATACTAATCCATCTGGAAAAGCCTTGCAATGAAAAATTTGTACTATGACTTCCTTCCTTGTACCCCTCAGGTATGATTTGACCAAAACCCAATTGTGAATGAGTAAAAAGAATAGGGGAAAGAAAATGAAAGAAAACACTAGTTACTTTTTCAGTGCTAAGAAACATTATCTCATTTGTGTTCCCCACCCTCAACAGACAGTTTATTTTGGAGACTGATAACATAATTTTCCTAAAAGAAGAAGGCAGATATTGAAAACCAACATTCTCTAAATCACAAAGGACACAACAGTATCCAGGACTCTGCAAGAAATTCTGATGCTGTAGTTTCAGAAGAAAACTACTGCTTTGTGACGTGAGTCTAAGGAAATAAAGTATCTTCAGTGATGGCTTCTGGTGTCCTTTGCACTTTAGATAACAGACAACATGAAGAAGGTGGCAGCTGAGACTGGGCAGTGACAGAAGTCATAGCTATGACTACCAAGAAGTGTTACAGGGAGGGTGCTGCAATAATGGGTGCACACTGTCCACAAACTCCTGTGCAGAGCAGAGTTTACCCACAGACAAGGTTCCGTGTAAAATGAGATCTGGACCTTTGTTATTATATTTTTAAAATGTGTCAGTTTATCTGTATTCTATAAGTGGGAAGCGTTTCACTCACTCCTTGCACGAGAGTGTTAGGAGCATGCCAGACATTGATTTGCAGGAATTATCTGAAGAATAAATCAAAACTGATACCAGAGTTAGTCTTTGGCCTTACACATGAAAAAGTCCAAACAGAAACAAACCCCAAACCAAAACAATGAGCTGATTTAAGGTAAGAATGCCCAGGAATTGTTATCCATAAACTGATATTTCTTAGTTCTGCACATGGGCAGTCAAGGTGTCAGAATAATCTCATGAAAGTGTTTTTGTATTCTCTTCACCTCATTTGTACACTTCATTGCAAGTCACACTTAACCTGTTCAGCCTTGCCTTAAGTAGAAGGGAGCAAGATTTGTACCATCTCTAGCAGGTATCTTGCATCAAACATCAGCTTTGGTTCACTGGTTTAATGTTTAGGAGGCAATTTGTTTTCCTACAACTACAAGAGCAGTTTCAGACTAGCCACAGCTTTAAAACCTCCCCTCCAAGGAGTCTGAGAGCAGCCAGCCAGGCCAGTTCAAAGAGAACCCTAATCCATTCTTTGTTCAACAGGAAGGAAATCAAAATCTGTGCAACAAAGCTTTTCAGAAGACCAAACATCAGCAGTTTTACAGTGATCTTTAATTTTCCATTTGGTTCAAGAAAAAAAGAAATAATCAGAAACAATTATTACCCAGAACAAAGCTCTCAGAGGGCTCTCCATCTCTGAAACAGCTGTGTTAATGATCCATTCTCAGTGGTCTGTCCTCCTTTTCTTTATGACTTTCCTGTGCACTCATTTTCAGTCTTCCTACTCAGGTTCTTTTAAGTGTCATTTTGTACAAGAAATACCAGGGCAAATCTTTAAAGAGACTCTGAAAGTCTTACTCTTCATCTGAGTCACCATTCTTTACGGGAGACCCTGCATTCTCAGGAGCTGGCTGCAGGCATCCAGGCTCCCTCCCCTCCCTCCTGATGGAGGTTCTGTGTCATTCCAGCTTTGCAGTACTTGTGTTGGTGCTGCTTACAGGCATCACAGCCCTTTATGAGTCCTTTAATTCCATTTGCAAAAGACTGGCAGAGACCTTGCATAGTGCAGAAAAGTGTCAGGGAAATGTAACGTATTTATAGCCAAATTCCCATGTCGCCTATAGTACCTCAGTAAATATTATGTTGTTTACTGCTTTAAGGCCCACTGATACATTTAAAATGTGATCCCTTGAGCAGCTGAAGCAATGAAGCCTGATTTCCTACAACTGCATCCCTTCTTTGCATTCGCTGGTACCTTCTAACAGTGAAGGCACAGTGGGATCCCATGGTCTTTCTTTCTCTCTTGTTGCATGAACTTTGTAAAAAGGAGTTATTTTTGAGAAAACTGCCATTCAGCTGGCTAATTGATTTGTAAGTTTGGGGGTGGAGGCATGTTATATAGATGGATTTTTTTTCTCCTTAGAATAGAGATTAAAATAGTTCTCTGGTACTTCAGATATCCTACCTAGGGCAACCAAAGAGGAAAGAAGCTAAGCTGTTATCCAGGATGCCATTCAGTGCCAGAGATGAAATACAGTAAAAGAAAATATCCCAGGCTGAAAAGAAAAATAGACAGGACCAGGCTAGGCTTGCTAAGAGAGTATGTCAATGTTTAGTACTGAGGATGAATCATAAATTGTACTGCTTACTGTCAATAGATGAAGCCAGGAAATTGCGTGTTCAGTGGAGCAAAGCAGGACCTCTGTAATCAGAGTGGATAATCTAAAACATGTCACTGCAAAGTGGGGAGGGGGGAGTGACTAACCCAAGAAGATGGACATTGTTCATTTAAGCTGTCAGGATGAATAAGTAAAGATAAAATAAGCTTTTAGATTCACAACAAGCTCTTTCAAGTTTCTGACTAAAGGAAGAAGTATTTTGTTACCTGGATTCTGCTTTTTCAGGTTCTTGCCTCAATTTCACTTGCATGAGCAGGCTGAAGAAGAATTTCAAAAGCTTTGGGCAATTTTCTGTATCTGTCTTTTATAACCATTGCCCATCAATTCTTTTCAGAGAAAAGCTGGGTCCTTGCACTGCTCCTTGATTAAACATTTACTGACTGCTAATTTGGTAATGCATTACCACTATAAATGATTACTTGTGAGGTGGTAGAGAGATGGGTCTGAAATATCTGCCTAGTCCTATAGCCTTCACACCCTGTATGCATACGCAGGATTATTAATCTTTGTCAGGAAGGTCAGGAAGCATCACATAGTGATTAATGGTAAGTTGCAAAGGTTTCTGATAACTGAGCTCCAGGGATTGTAGTTGAAACCTGTTAGACGGCTATTAATACCTCTTCTGCCCTTCCTGTAATTCACTGTGACTGCAGATGACTGTTGAAGAATTGCTGGCTTTTCATCTTGCAAGGACACTCACCCCCCATCTCTCTCCTCAACGGGTCAACATTTGCAGACCTTTTGTATTGCCAGTTGGGCACTAATGAGAAGGCATCAATGGATCGGGAACAGCTGCATCCACATCTCTCTCCCTGTCCACAGTTCACCATGCTTGGCACTGCCCTCTGAAACAAGCTCACAAATGGCAGGCTGGAGCATGTAAAAAGGTAAGATATAAAATTCAGTGTCAAAGGTTTACAAAAAGTACAAAGACTCTTACTCAGTGAAATCTGTGCAGGAAGTTTTTTCTGCACTCAGATAATTTTAATTCCATTCTTAGAGACTTCATCTGAGGCTGCCTACTTGAAAAAAAATAAAAAGCCAACAAAAAAACCATACCAAAAAACCCCCAAAACCCCACCAAAACAAAACTTTTTTTTAAACTCTAAACTTAGCAAATACACATCCTGCTCAAATGTAAGACACTATGTCAAAATAGGCTCAGGGAAAGTCTGGCAGGCAAACTTGTAGAACTCCAATGTGGCTGCTCATCTTGCTAGGATAGGAAGGAAACAAAGCCAGATCTTCTCTCTTTGGGAAATGTTCCTGGTGATTCTGAACCCTTGCTCTTGACACTAGAGCACTGGCTCTCTACTGCTTCCAAACCACAGGTAGGGTTTCAGAGTAGGAATGTGGGGCAAGGTCAGTTAATCTCTCTATCCTCTTTGGTCAGAATGTCCCTGCTAGGAGTAGAGAGAGTCTCACAGGTTGTGTTGAGTGGGTGTGTGGAAAAAGTTCTCCAAAATACAGTCAGGGTGTTAGGGGAGAAATGGTGGCCAGACATTTAGGGAGATACCTCGCAAGGGTATTCGAAGACGCCTCAGTGTCTAATCTCTGTTCTTTATGGCACAGAAGTGGTACAGAAGTGCTTTGAAATTCTTTCATGACTATGTCATTTTAAAGATACCTAAATATATTCTAAACTTTAGCTCTGACAGGCCACTTGAGGCAAAAGACCTTTCAGCTGTGTGTTTATATGATTGTGCCTCTTGTTGATTACTCTCTGTTCCCACATTAAATTGAAATCATAAATTTATGGCTGGTTCAAGCAAAAGCATGTGCTTGCATAATCCATAATGTATCTGGTTTTAAAATAGTAAATGTAGAGAAGCAAGTGTATGTAAATCTGTAGTGAAAATTACTACGAAAATGCATAATCTGTAACTTTTCTTTTTTTTTAGGACACCTCTTCCTGTGTCCTCTAAACTGTGTCATAAATGGTCTCCTGGAAAACCACTACATCTTCAGATAAATAGTCCTTATGGAAGGATGCTGTAAGCAGTATCAAATTAGCTGCCATAGAATTTGGCCACTTAGTATTTTGCTGTCAATGTCACATCCCATGCTGAGTCACTGTTAAGTGATTGAGTGATATAAGCAAATACATTGCCTAAGTCATTTATTTACATGTTGTTGCCACAAGCCTAAGAAAACTGCTAAACATATTAAATAATCAATCCACTCAGCAGATGAAGATGCAGTAACAGAAATTAAGTCCTGCTGGGTTTTCATTATTACTGTGGGAGAGGCTCTTTGGATGCTCTAAAAGTGTGTACAAAAGGGTAACAATTCAACAAACATAGCTCACATTTAGAAAAGCCTGCATGACTTTTGGAAGAAAAGATACCAAAAAGTCCAAAACAAAGAAAAGTCCAAACAAACTGGGAAGATAATAACATAAGATTGTTTGTTTGGGGCTGCAGCATTCTGTAAGACAACTTGAGAGCTGTGGACTACAGTATGTGTCTGGATTACAGTATGTGTCTGGCTGTTTAATACTTAATGTATTAATGATACAGAATTGTCTGTAAGTTACAAATTATTCACTGAGGGGTATGTAGACAGTGTCATTCTGTATTATTTGTTACGGGCATGTCAGTACGTAATAGACATAATTCTAAAATGTCAAAAAAATGGTTCATTAGAGAGAAGGCATTGCAAGACTCACTGGAGAAGTGCTAAAGACCAAAGGAACCAAAGCATTTCATGGCCCATGGAGCCTTTCTATCCACATATTTCAATTCTGTGACTTTTGTAAGCTTCACCAGAGGTAAGAATATTGAGATCAGAAATGGTGGTTACAACCACCATCATTTGACTTTTATTTTAGTTGCACTTGTCTGCTTTAGGGTTGGGTCAATATCGTATCAGGAATTATTCTGTATGCTGATTCAGAACTGGGCCCTGTAAAAGCGAAGATAAAGATGATTTGGGAATAACAATGCAACACGTGTCTGATTTTCTGCTTACTCATATCCAGAGGACAAAACTGTGAAAATTCATTATTTTGCCTCTGTTCCACTTTACACACAGGCATAGACAGTTGTATAAAATAATAGAGAATATATGCTCAGTGTCCTCTGAACAGTGGCCCTTATTGATATCACACACTGACATCAGAACTTGATTTTACAGAGGTCACAGAAAAACTTCCATTGATGAAAAAGGGCACAGGTTTCATTTCTAGAGGTTTACTCTGCTTTCTCCTCTCTCATGGTAGGAATGAGTGTAACAAAGCCCACACTGAAAAAAAAAAGGTTTTAAAAGTTGGGCTGATATTTTAGTTTGGAATAGTGTTTATGAAATGAACATTATCATGAGCAGCCTGGTTAGAAGGAAATTTATTGTTGTACATAGAGCTGATAAAATAATACCAGCAAGCAAAGCAAAAATATTTCTGAAATATTCAATAAAATTAGTTTTATTTGTGAGAAAAATTAGTGCATGCTCCTTAAATTATGTCATTTGAATGTAGCAGCAACACTCCTGTTTCTAATAAAGTGTAGGTGGTGGAATAGGAACATCAGAAAACCAGCACTACTACAGTAAATTTGGAGAGTTTGCCAAAGATGTGCATATTTGATCCTATGATTTAAACAAGAGAAATATCAAAACAGGAGTATTACAGAGACTTTCAGAAAGGCTAAAAATAACTTGATACAGCATATATTAAACATCTAGCTCAGAAGGAACTGTAAAATAAATCATACCACTTTATGAAGGTGTGTAAAAAAGAGCATCAACCAGTTAGAAACGTAAGAGGACATAAAAGAAAGCAAATAAGGTGAAAACATAGGTCATAATTCTAAAAATACAAGAAAATCAGGAAGAAATATTAATCTAATGAAACTGAATAACAAACACAATAATAAAAACATACCAAGAGAAGCAGAGGGACAATTTAGGGCACTACAGCATGAACAGCTCAGCAGGGATGGTCTGGAGAGGTGGCATTTACTGCAGTGATATTCCTGTACTAGTTTTGTTTACAAAAATAGTTTCACAAAATGGTTCCATAGAGAACATATTCTTCACATGATATCAGCTCCTCCTTGGTGTGGATCCCATATACTGATGAGACATGCAAAACATATATCAGTATTTGTTATTTTTCCAAATAGACAGCTACTACATGGGATTCCCATTGCCCTGACGTGTTCCAAAGGGTAGAATGAGCTGACCTCACAAATGTAAACAGTTTAAAAGCAGCCCCTGTATTGCAAATGAGACAAGATGAAGGTCAACAAAGTAATTTCCTTAACAAAGTTACTTATGCTGGAAGAAAGTTGGAGACTTATTTTTTAGCATTACACTAATCAATGAGAATTAGAACGTCCATGAAATCTCCTTTTCCCCTTGGTTAAAAACACCAACATAAATACAGTGAAATTTGTCTGATAAGAATTAAGATCTCCAAGCAACAACCATTCATCCCCATTATGCTAAATTCCTAGCTGCCAAAAGGTGCTTTTTTGTACCATAAATAGGTCCCATTGCTCTCAAATTGCTTTACTGCACTGCTTTAGTCTGTTGATTCACTACAGATTTAAAGGTAATGAGTCTGGCACTGTCCAAAGCACCTCATGATATTTCCCCATACTTGGCTAAACATAATTATGCTGGAGAAAGCCAGTGCCATCGAGTTCTTGTGGTGATTAGTAGCAGCCTGAAAGAGTCAAGAATGAAAAGAGAGCCTCAAAGGGGGTTTTTGCTAAGCCAAATAACCGGGGTGGTTGCAAAGAATTAGCTCCTTATTGCCAGAGTCAAAATTCAACAACACTAAGAGCCTGCTTAAAGCACAATTGCTGAGAAAACTTCCCTGGAGAATGCTGCAAAGAATTCACCAAAACTCACCTGTCACAGGAAACAAATAGGGAATAGAGAAAGGGAGGAAAAAAAATGCTAATGAGAACATAATAGATTGCGAATGCAAAGAAAAGTTTTAGAATTATAGTTTAAAATATGGTTATATAACTGTGTAAAGAAACTATAAATAGTTTATAAATGTAGTTAAATATATATTTAAAATATAAACTTGCTTGACATAATTTTACTATTACCAATGGTACTGCTGGTGGTCTACCAGTTATTGCCTGGGACCCTGATTTGTTGCCTCTGTTGATTTTGGCTGTCGGTTCCCAGAGTTTGATTGATTATTGTGAGCAGCAAGAGAATTCCCTGGTGAAAAACTGCCCCATCCTAGAATTTATCAAAACAAATAATTGGCAGGATTATGGATTTACATTTTCTGTGTACAGTGTAGGAATCTAAAATAAGTATGAAACGCAGCTTCATAGGCTGATTCTTTAAACTGGGTCAAGGAAAGATCATGGGTACATCATTCTGTTTGCTGCACAGTTGAGCAGCTGAGGAAATTGCTCATTTATTTGGTATTTTTTATGAACTATGTAAATCTCAACATCAGGCCATGCTTACTGTCAGAGTCTCTCGGCCTTTGCAAGAGAGCTTATACTGCGCTGATTTCAGTAGAGGGCTGAATAGAAACACTAGGTGTAGACATAAAGGGGATAGTTACATAAAATTAATAGTAAAAAAAGGTCTTTGTACCCCCTGAAGCAAGCAACAAAAGCGTATTTGTGAGTGCAGTTGTACACACGTCACTGTTGCCAGCTACTTGGGCTGTGACCTAGAACTTAGCCAGCTATAAAACCAACAATAAACTACAGAGACCAACTCTTCATCCTGATGGTAAGTACTCAGAGGCTGGATCATAAAAAAAATAAAGTTTTCAGTTTATCTTGTCATAATGGGTTTATCTTGTCATAATGGGTTTATCTCACCATTCTTGATTTTGTTAATATGGAAAAACTGAAGGACTGTAAAAAAAATCATTCCGCTTTTGTCCAAAGCCTTTATATCATGAACAATTCAAGAACAGCAGGGTTTGTGAATTCTGGAGCAAGACTGATGTAGAAGATCTGTTTTAATGGTAAAAATCACAGCTGTGTTGCCTTCATGAACACAGCAGGTTTACAAGGTGGATCTGAGTACATACTTTGGTTTTATATGCAAGTGTAATGGGATATGAGAAGCTATTGTAAGTCTGTCCTTTCCAATTACTGAGTTTATCTGCTTATGTTTGAGCTCAGATTTTTAGTATAATCACCATAAAAGGTGGGGCTCAGCCCTGGGAAACTGCATAATTTCTCTTCTGTTACAGCTGATGATCAAGTAGTGCCTAGCACATTCCATGCATTTACATCAGCTTTTTCTTTAGTTTGCTGCTAATCTCTGGCTGAGAGCTTACACAGCCCGAGAGCAGTGTCATACTGCTCGTCCTTCGAAATTCATCTTTTGTTGTTCCTTACAGCCGTGCAAAATGGATCTCATGGAACTGTTAGGAGCGAAATGATATTTAAATCTCCTTTTCTGTACAAGTGTAGATGACCCCACTGACAGCAAATATCCAACAGAAGGTTCCTAATCTTGAATTGCCATCCCACTGAGATATTCACGGAAATATGGGGGTAATGGGTATCAGATGCATAACTTTCTGAGGAACATTAAACCTCTAGTAGAACAAGGTTAAATTCAGACAAGCCATTTACACCTCTGTGTCTTGTAGGCAGAGTCTAAGTTACTGTTTGGGGCTACCTGTGACTGTCTGCTTATAGGTTTGGAAATCACTGCCAAGAGATGTTAAGCACTTCCCTAATCTTCACTGTCAGAGAGAGCTGGCATTAGGCTTTTTTGGAGCCCATCCATGGGTTAAAGCAAAAAGCCTTCCCTTTCTTCTGTCCACTTCCACAACTACATAACAATACCAGGGATGCCCATCAGGCCCTGATTGCTCATCCCTAAAACTAACTTTGCAACCCACCGCATTGCTCATCTGACTGTCTCTCTTACAAACCCAGGGGCAGAGAAAGGTGTTCTTGTTCACTGTGATATAGCTAAAAGAAAAAAAAATCCAATAGCTTTTGTATTACCAAAATGTTTTGCTGCTTGCAGAAAGCCCTGAGTAGCATACCAACAAAAGCATGACCTTCCTGCACAAATAATGACATATGGAAAGGCAGCTCCTTCTGCAGGGCAGTGGGAACAGTAGGTTATGAGTGATGAGTCTTCAAGGGCACTTTACTTGAAATGGTGCTATGTACTTTCTCTGCCCTAGTGCAGACACACCACTTATCACTCTAATTGAATCAGTGACTTATTCTTATAGACAAACATACACATTGGCATTCCTGGAAGGCTGTGAAAGACACAGGGATCAAGACAAGTAGGTCCATACTGTCTGGAGCGTTATGTCAGTGTCATTTCATGTACGTGTTACTCTAACACCCATGCTACGGTCGCACACTGAGACACAGTGACATTCTGATGGATCTAGACATGTTGCCTCCCACACGAAGGGATCTTTTTCTTCTTTATGGGACATAACTTCAGCATGTACAATAACACATTTCTCACTGGGCTCAGAGACCCATAGCAATTTCCAAAACCCGCACATCTGACCACCATTGTTCTGGTTTTCCTTTACCATTTCTATGTTTTTTACAGTTTTGTATAATTGGCCTGCATATGTCAATGTCTCAGTTCATTGCAATGACCAAGGGAAGCTTCCCTTTTAGTTTAGGGAAGCTCACCATGCAGAGTGGCTCAGGCTTCAGCAGGAAGAGTAACTGGTGCCCACCCCTTGCCAGCACACCCACTTGGGACCACAGTTGGTCATTCAGCCCCTTCTGGGCTGAGAAAAACTCGACACCTACTTCCCCCTCTAGAAGTATTAAGGTATTTTCAATCATGACTAGGAGCAGAGCACCAGAATTTCATCTTCTTTCAGGTCCCTAAGCACCAGGAAGGGAAGGAATTCAAACACACTTTGGCAGGTATCCTTTCTCACTGGTAAGCAGCTCAATGTTTCACCAGCTCTGTCTCTGTCAAGAAGCACCCAATACTCAGCTGCTGCATACAACACTCCTGCGTGGAAATTTTAGTGCCTGACCCAAACGCTCTGGATCATCACACAGGGGGACAGGTGCCACATTATTGGGTTGTGTAACATTTCATGTCAGCGCCTAAATCGGGGACTGGCCACAGCCTCTCTGCTCCTCCCAGCTGCAAAAAAAGCTGAACATTTGGATAATTTATTAGTAACTCAGTGTCTCACTTTTCTTAGACTACATGCATTTTGAGGTCCTGAGTTTTGAAAATTTGAGGCCGACAGCATTCTGAATATTTAATGACTGAAATATGAGCCGTATATATTGAACACAGTGGGTTATTTCAGATCCAGATTGGTGTGGGGTCTTATTCCCTGTAGATAGCCGGCAGTTTTCTAAAATCCATAGACCTGCTGTTCAGTGAGTTCAGTTGATAGAATACTGACAGCAAATGAAACTCCAAGATATGGGTGAGGCCAACTCATACTAAAAATGTGAAAAATAATGGCAGAATTGTACTCATCCATTTTTCACTGGGGACCTGAGTGTTTGTGACAGTAAATTATAAATTGATATCATATTTGGCCCTGTGATTGATGGTCATATCTCTGCTGCTGAGGTCCAAATTGTAGAATTACTTTGGTCATCTTGGAGCACCCTCTGATGAACACTTCAAATGCAAAAATTCAGGAACTATCTCTTCTCCAGAAGCAAAACAATTAGAAGTAGTTGTGCAGAAATAGACTCACTTTAATCCCAGAAATAAAAAGGGAACAGAGTTGGTAGGAGAAAAAGAGACATGTTGTGAAACAAAAATTCTCCATGTCATCTCCAATCTAGTTGGGAGGAATTCCCTGGGCATTTTACTTACAGAATACTTATGGTGAAAATAAATAAAGCAACCTATGTAAGTTTGAAATATAGACACAGTTAATTAAAAAACCCCAAAGAACAAATTGCCAAACACCCCAGTGCCCAGAAACTCACGTCCCAATCCAATCAGTATAAGTAAAAATATCAGCTTCAGAAAACAACCCTTCTTGGAATCATTGTGTTTGTGTGTATGCACTTCTGGGTCAGAAGTTAGAAGCCAAGGAAACTGGATTATTGAGGCTGAAAAAGAAAACTCTAATCAAAAACACAGCCATCAGTTCTGTGCTACTTATGGCATATCTGGGTTTTGCTTGGGGATTTTTAGTATTTTATTTTATCTGGAAAAATATTTAGGAAAAACGTATCAGTCAAAATCAGTTTAACTGTATAACCATAGATCCTTTAAGACTTTTCATCTTCTAAACAGAATAAAAATTGATTTGGAGTAGAGGAATGAAATAATGTCTGCTCGTAAGAAATATAAAGTAAATGTCCATATTATAAACAAGTGGAAAAAAATTTATTTTAACATGAATGAAAAATCTCACTGGGCTGAGAAGAACAACATTCAATTTTACTTTATAAAAACTTCTCCATGCAAAATATGATAAGTTGCAAGAGCAATCTTGTATAATGCCTGGTGATTTTAAACCATTACTTTTTGGCAGTCACCCTAATCTGATTTTCCAATGCATTGTTTCCCTCTCAGCCTATTATCATTTATTACACACACATATAAAACCAGCGATTTTTATAGCAGTGATTTTATTAGTCTATTTCAATTATGTTGTTTGTTTTGCAGACTGTAATGACTTTAATCCTCATTTAAATACATAAAAATTGCATAATCCAATAGCTAATTATTAGAATATGTGGAAAATTATGATTAATTGCCCCCCAAAAAAGCCATTTGTCTCATGTAGACATCTATTGTGTATCTACTAACTATTTTAAAGATAGTGAAGAAAAACCCTTTTGAGAGGACAAGGATAATGAAAATGAGAATTCCTCTTTGTTGCAGCTTTGACAACATAATTAGCTCCCTTTCCTCCCAAAAAGATAATGAGAAGGGGGCATGTGGGAAAAACGTGTTATTTAAGTAACAATGACTAATAAAAGGAGTAGTGAAATAGTGACAGCTTCTTCTAATTCAGAGAGAACCAAGAGTATGAAAAGCCTGCTGCTGCACTCCCAGCACCAGGACTCCAATATTTTTCACTTGCATGTAATCAGAATATGACTAATGCTTCCAAAAAAAAAAAAAAAAAAAAAAAAAAAAAAAAAAAGTGTTTTNAAAAAAAAAAGAAGAAAAAGAGTTTTCATTAACATTCTATAGCAAATGTTCATAAATTGCCACCAAGTGCTTTCAGACTGCAGTTGCACCACTGCACCACTATACCATAAAATCACACCATAAAATATTTCAGAACAACATTTGAAATTAGTGGATATGGGAAAACCTGGAAATCTAACAGGAATATTTTCCTTTTTTTTCCCTCCCCAAAAGCTGCATTTATTTTTCTAGCACCTATAACACCACCAAAGAAATAAAAAAGAGACTACCTTCACAGATTAACAAAATCCTCTATAAGTCAAACAAATATTTCAGTAGTAATTTCAGTGTGTTTTTATACCTGGAAACAAGGGGAGACTTTAGGTTTGCCCATACAAAGGGACGAAATGGGAAAGCTACACTTGTTCATCCAGAAGTAGTTAAAGGCTTAAAAGCACACCAACACACATCCCAGAGCCTCTTTCCCAGATATTTTTCTGTTTCATTGTGAAATACGATTTCTAATGAGCAGCAAGGGAGTAAGCCAGCAAGGTATGGTGAAATAGTCAAAATATTTTGGAATGCAAACTCTTATGATTGCGTTTATAAATTAGCAGGCAAGAAAATATTCTGGGCTTAGCTGTCTATAGGAATCCTACTATTCCTGCTTGAAATTTGAAATTGCTTACAAATATTTGCCCCTGTGAAAGTCTGAATTATAACATCTTTCCAGTGTGGGAGAAATTCCAGCAAGCCCTTCTGTGAAAGATTGCACATGTTTTCTTGTATCAAAGCCTGTACCATGGGGTTAACACACGTGTCTCAATTTCATTTTAAATGCTTTTGTTTTTGTTGGATATTATCATATCTGTGGGAATTGCTCTGCTCCTGAACCTAAAGACTGCAGGGAAAGAAAGAAAACAATATCTCTCTACACTATGCTGTCACTTAGGTAAGACCATGAATCACAGGTAACATGCAGAGGAAACGAAAATCCTTCCACAGTGAAGCAAGAAATTATTTTAAGGCCTGAATGTTCCTTTAATCCAGCCCTCCCAAAATATACTATTTCTGGGGAAATTGTCCTGGGTCCTCTGTAGGTCTTGCTTATCTGGACATGCATGGAGACTAACCAGCTGTGAAATGATGCTTCCTTCTCTACTCATCCCTACATACATTTCTTATTCCTTCTCCTGGCCCCAGCTCTCTACAAAGGGAAGAGGGGATGTTCCTGCCTCCCCAGCCGGGGCAGGTGCTTTCAGAAAACCCCTGCCAGCTACAGTGGTATTGATTGCATTGAATTTGTTGTGTCCTTTGAGAGACACTTAAAACAAGATGAAAGATTTACCTGGAGACCTCCCAGGAGTTTCAAAATTGCTTTGGGGATACAGTCAGCCACCCAAGTTCATAAAGCAGCTTGCTGATGGAGCAGGCTGAGTGCATCTTGGGAAACATGGCTGCAGGGCTTTGTTTGAGTGATTTCTCATGCAATTACCTACAAAGCAGCTACAAAGAGTTTTCATTCAACTCTCTCCAACAAGACTGAAACACCCCTGATTTTCCAGTGAATTGTGACAAGCTTGCAAATATTTAAGCAACACACAATGAGATAAAGAAGCAAATAATTATGACCAATCTCCTAAGGACCAATATGAAAGACAAGGGAATTCTACTGGTTTACCCACCACATTATACTCTATCCCGCAGCAGATCATAAAGAGAAGTTTTATTTAACTAATTTAACTACATGTCATACCTCCTTCACTTATAGTTTGGGGTTTATCTAATATTCCCTCAGTTATTTTTTTTAATCTACCGTCAGACACTACGTAATTACGTTACAGAGTTACATGTGACTGCCACTTAGAAGGTCAGTAATTAACATTTACATTACTGTGGAAGAACACACCTGACCCAGAGAATGAAATATCAAATCCACAGGCAGCAGGTTGCAATTTGCAC
This sequence comes from Machaerirhynchus nigripectus, assembly GCA_013397975.1. Taxonomy (NCBI): domain Eukaryota; kingdom Metazoa; phylum Chordata; class Aves; order Passeriformes; family Dicruridae; genus Machaerirhynchus; species Machaerirhynchus nigripectus. Next base: position 658,511 of record VZRQ01006437.1, on the reverse strand, counting down.
TTTTTTAACTATGCAAATCCACTAACAACACAAATCTTTAGCTTGAAAGGGGGAAGGTTTTAAGATCATTGTGATGGTCTGCAAGGGTTAAAGTGAACCCTAAAATCAGAAGAAGATTTTGTAGATCCAGTATGACTTCCAATAACCATACCTTACAAATGGGCTGTACCTGCCAGTGCACTGTCTAAGTTACCATTCTCAGTGATATCTCAGAAATAGATGCCATAATTAGTCAGGCTGTAATCCTGACAAAAAAAGTGCTTCAGGTCCCTGAAAAGTGTTGGTGTTAATTGCTGCTCTTCTACGAGGGCATCTTTTGTAACAAATGGGTTTTTCATCAGAGACTACTGTAGACATCTTACACTACCAATTCAAGTTCCATAGCAGATTTTATAGAGCTAGCACTTCTGTGCAAACAGGTGACCATTGCATTAAAGGGATTTGTACACTGCTGTTACATGGTTGATATTTTGTTCAGATTTAAATAACCTATGCTTGTCTCATCCACTTCTAAAAGAATGTAATCAATGCAAATGTTATTAGTGCTACTAGCACACTCAATTCTTTCCAGTTTAGAAAAATAAGTAATTATATAAATACACATCTAAGTAAGCCCCTAAAAGTAAAATAAGCCCCCAAAGCCGCATAAAACTTCATCCACAGTACATTTATTCTGGAAATGTACTAGTAGTACTACTGCTCACTCACCTGTATCACAGTCAAGTAAATAATAATAGTAGAGAAAATGGTATGATCAGTTTTAAAAAATAATTTCAAATAAGCAGTGTTCAAAAGCAAATTGAGAGCACACCAGCACACATGAATTGAAAGAAACAGCTGGAATGACTTCCATCCCTCTATGTCTCCTCCCAGTTTCTGTCCTTACAGCAAGGAGAGCCGAGTGACGCAGAGGTTGATTCTGGAATCATTACAGCATTTTTGTCAGCATATCCAAGCCAATCCAGGCCTCATTCAGAGGATGAGCTACAAGTGTAGCTTTCTCATTTCATCACTTTGGATGGGCAAACCTAAAGTCTCCCCTTGTTTCCATGTATAAAAACACACTGAAACTACTACTGAAATATTTGTTTGATTTACAAAGGATTTTGTTAATCTGTGAAGGTATTCTCTTTTTTATTTCTTCATATGTCAGGCTGCAGACAGCAATGGTACAGAACCTGTATCTTGTATGGTGCAGCTTCCAGGAGGTCAAGTTGGACAGCTTGAAACTGTGACGTTTCTAGGTGTTCTGGTTCAACACAGCTGTGTCCAGAAGGTGACACTGGTACTCAAGCTAAATTTAAAAAATTGTGCAGTCCAGTAAATTAGAGTATTCATGTGCTGAACACTGAGAAGAGAGACAGGAATAAAGGGAGATCAACTGCTTCAGAGTCATCACTGAGGCAGAGACATTAAAGAAAAAATACCTGCTCAGGTGAGAGAGAGGTATACGCACAGAGCACCCTCTAATGAAAAAAAAAATCATGTCATGATTAGAGGTACCTGAAGTAAGGACACAAATTTTAGGAGGAATCTAATTATCAGTCTTAAACATCAGGCAACCACATGATTGAGCCAGAGGGAAAAGAAATTATAATGAATAAGTGATGATAATAATTATAAGTGCACAAACACAAAAGAAGTCATCACATCTTAAGTGTATCTCAAGAGAATGAAAGAGGCAGCAGTGCTCCATCTACGCAAGCTTTTAATCGTGCAAAAACAAATTGAGCTTTTTTCCAGCACATGCAAGGTCTACAGTGCAAACTTTTTTAGTTACCTACACAAGGGCTGGGGAAAAAGAGAAATATTTGTAAAAACTCCTTGGGTGCACTGACAGGCTGGAAAAATGCTACAACAAACAAACAAACAAACCACTTCCCCCTCCCAAAACCCCAACTCAACAGCTGTGGGCACCAGGCATGAAAACAGCCAGAGCTAAAAGCTAACAATAGATCAGCTACAGATTCAGACTCTGCCTAGAATAGAACTCCCTGGCTCATACTGCTTCATCCCAGAGCTTGAGAGAGAGCAGAAAAGCCATTGTGCAACGCTCTGCGGAGCAAACCTCCACCACAGCAGTGACATTTGGCTCTTTCACGGACAGACAATGCCAAAATATAAGCAAATAAACCAGGCAATATTTCACACCACTCATGGATCATAAGCCCGAAATAAAGATATAACCAATGTCTGAAAAAGCCAGGATACAGAACAGAGGTCAGGCAGAAGTGCAGGAGCTGAATGCAAAGGAGTTAGAAACAGAGCATAGAAAAACAGGCAAAATAGTATCATAAAGTATGTTTTAGATTTTCCACAGAAGCTTCATTTCATGCGGTATTTCTTTCTCCCTATCCTTCTTGCATCAGGTAGGAGGAGCAGAAGGCCTTTAAAGGGACAGGATTTTCATTTCCACCCCACTGCCATAGAGCTCTCTTTCTTAGGGGACAAAAACAGTCTCCATGAGGGATGTTCCCATGCATAAAATGGGTTTGAAAACAAACAGTATCACAAGAGTAGCTGTTTAGGAGATGGTGTCCCCTTGATAGGATCTTCCTATACAATCACATTTTTATTTCCTAGCAGCCTCAAGTAGTAAAATACAGAAAATGACATATATATAATTCCTGTATATTTTTCTGGTATTGTTCATACTGTTCAAGGTATACTTACTTACTCCACATATCTTGGCAAAATATGCTGAAATATACAGATAGTCATCTTTTACTGCTGGGTTATGACCATTAACCAAATGCATTAGGCAGGCTACCTGAAGTAATTTTCTTTCACTGCTGCATTATTAAAAGCAAAGAGTGTTATATTGAGTGATAAAATCAGTTTAGGAGCATAACTTCAGCCAGATAAGAATTTTCCAAAGCTCTAAAGAGCCTAGACTCCTATATTTTTAGTGATACATTTAATTTATCACTCTCCATGGTTCATGAGCAACCAGTATTGCCTTCAGAGTCCTTCTGAGAAACAACATCCCATGAGCAGTAAAACAGTAAAATGCATTGCATCTCCCCCTGGGCTCCAGTTGGGGAGCAGATTGCTTGCATCAGAATTGTTTCAGAGATATACTTTCCACTCACGTACATGCAACTTTATTCACATAAACTACCTAAAAATAACTTTTTTTGGTGACATTTTTCTACTGTACCACAGGCAGAAGGATATACATTTATGCAGGACTAAAATGAATGCAGCTCATTTACATCAGTAAATTGGGGTTGGTGGATTATATTTTGTGTTCATGTGCAAAAGTATTACTAGACATATTACAATTTTTCCAGACACTAATGGTAATGATCTTCAAAGAGCTTAGCACCAAAAGGTGGGGTTTTTTAATCAAGGAATATTTCTGAAGGTTGCTATAGGCATTTGCATTGACAAAGCAATGTTTAAATTAGAATTAATAGGATGAGATTTTTAAAAAGTTTAAAGGATATTTTTAATAAGGGAATTACAGTTTTAAAACAGACTAATCTTAGTTCTTTGAAAACTATCTAGATGTTAATTTAAAATGCTGGTTTGCCTATTTTGGGACAAGATTAACATATTTTAAGTGTTGATTTACAATATTTTAGGCACAAATCAAAATAAAATAATGTTGAACTGTACTCAACTAAACCCAAATCTTTAGCAGTTAATTACTGTTTAAAAAGTTGGGAAAGTTAGATGATCCTTTCTGAATAGAGAAACTCAATGATCAAAAAACTACACAGGAAAAAATGACTGCTGTAAATTCTGAGACACAAACCTGTTTTGACATGACATCTGGTGGAATAGAGTTTCTAATTAGAAAAAGTCCAACTGAATGTCAGAGTCGACTAATTATTTCATCAGCCCATTAGGGGAACCAGTGATTTCACAGAGAGATTACAAAATCAATGAAGGGGGAACTAAAACATTTCGTTTTAAAGTGTTTCTAATACTAATTGAAGGGCACATTTGTCACTGGCTACGTATTGTTAGGCAGCCCTTCTCGGTTTACTTTGCTCACTAGAGCAGCAAAGTTTGGCCACAGTCAGGCTTCCCTGAATGAACCAGAGGCTCTCTGCTGCTGATGGTCTTCCTGTCCTCCTTGGCATTAACTACATATGCAAAACTCCAGGATTTTTCTTGCTCACCTAGCCCAGCAAAAGAGAAATAGAAGGATTTTTTCTGAGTTGAAAACTGAGGAAAAGAAAAATTAGAAAGACTGCCTTTTGCCTTGATTGCCCGCAGCAGTGAGCACAACAAGTAGCTGAACACCCATAAAGGGGTTAGAAGCCACTATTATTTTGGACCAAGACTTTGCTATTTTGTACCAGTGCTACAAGGCTCAATAGAGCTTTATTTGTCCAAGGGTAATTCTCAATGCACATGCAAATCCTCTGATGTGCTGAACCCATGGTCCTCAGATACAAGTCCCCCAAGTGACTCATCTCCCTTCTCTATCAGCTTCTGATTGCGTGAATACTAGCACTCCTTATTACAATAAATCAAGCTACTGAAGCACGAAATCAGATGGCAACTACACAGTTTATATTAGCTTTAGACTCCCCCAACTTAAAATGTGCATCCCAGACACTCCAGACAAGCATCTCTCTAACCTGTCACTGCATTTAGCCCCCCTGCCCCTGTGACAGCATGCAGTTACACAATTCCTGTGATTTAGGTCAGTGCTATATATAGATGCTTCACCAGCATGCCAAGACTTGAGCTTCTGTCCAGGCTGCTCCTCAGAGGTGGGTCCATTCATCATGTGACTTTTTTCCCAATGCTCCAACAGCAGCTCCCAGCTACTGGTAGAATTTTTGCATATCTACTCACATCTAGGACATGTGCAGTAGGGCTGATGCACAGCCACCACCTGTGTTCATCTATTTTGATGCACTGGAATGGTCATGATCCAATGGGAGTGATAATGCCTGAAAATATAACATCATGCTGTGAATGTCAAGCACATGTCCCACATACTCCCTGTGCCAGTTCTGAGACTTGTGACTCAAATCCACTCACAATTCAGAAGAGCCTGTAATATCAAGACTTGTAAATTATGTGGATAGTCAGTTTAAAAAATGTCTGTAATTTCTTTTGAATAAGGCAAAAAATTCAGGCACTGATCTAGGAGTTTACCAAATTTCTCAAAGTATAGGCACCCCTTCTGCTTTGACTCATTTGATTTGTTAATTTCCAGTTTTTTCTGGAGCTTCTTTTTCACTTAGAGTATGAGCTTTATTCTCACCCATTTTTGATTCTATGAATTCAAATAAACTCACTGCAGCAAAGTTTGAGTTAGGGACAAAGACCATAAAATAGAGAAATGGAAATATAATTTGGAAAGATTGATCACTAAAAATTAAAAAAACAGCTGTGAAATTCTAACATACATTTTCAGTTAAAATCAATTTTTATTTAAACAAATCTTTTTTCCCATTAATAGAAGTATTTTTTCTTATCAACAGCCTAGTATTGGGGATAGTCCTGGTAGCAAAATATTTCTTCCCGTTGGAAAAGCAGGTGCAACCCTAGAGAGCATTACAAACCTGTAATTAGTAGAGAGTGCATATAAATGAATGAGCATTGTCGCTTCCTTGTAGTCTTAGTGGGCACTTGCATTCACCTTCTTTTCTGTGGGCCAGAATTTCAGAAGCCAGTGCAAAACCCAAGGTGTTTTTGTGATGTTTCAATTTGTACTGAGTGGCGTACAAAGACTTGCTGGGATCCTCTGCACTACTCCGAGTCTACTGTGCCATACATGTAAAATTTAGGTGATGTTGCCAGGCTATCTTAACAGGCAAGAGAGATGAAAAAAAAAAGCATCTCCAGGAGCTGACTTTTAAAGTGGATTCTAAAATCTGCCCTTGTTCAGTTTATTTTGTAAAATGATTTTAAAGCCCATGATAATGGACTCGCATATAAATCTGCTGCTGTTATTTTTCTACGACTGCAGTACACATTAGAATCTCTATCATTGCCATTGGCAAGGTTTTAGTGCTTTGTTTTTATTAAAGAGAAGATAGAACTGTGAATGATTTTAGGAGAATCTTTTTATTAGTAAGACTTCTTACATGTCAAATAATAAAATGCTTAGGTAACCCATACTGAAGAGAGGAAAACTGTAAGAAAGTTAATTTTATTGACTTGCACTTGGCTGCATCATCACATAGACTGGTGGATTTCAATCTACACTCAAGGGACCCCTGGGGGCTTCATGACCTTCTTTTACAAGAACCATATGGTTTCTGCACATCATTTCATAAATCTAATGGAAATATATTGACAGCTGTAAATTAAACCCCATCACATTAGACAGTGCTGCAAAGGCAGTAGTTTAAAGCCTCAAGTGACTGTAATGACCTTCTGCCCATGGGCTCAATGATCCTAACATTGAACACTGTGTACAACCCAGCTTGCTGTGCTGTGGGGAGCAGCGCTACACAAGTCACTTCGTATTTTTCCCACAAAATAATCAATATTGACACAGCTTAATGAAAATTAAGGGAGTGGATACATTTGTGAAAAGTCATTTGCCTCTTTTCCACAAGTAAATGCCTTCTAGTTCTGGGCTGGGCTGGTATAGTCTTCTGCCTCAGATGTTACAGAATGTATGTTAAAAATATGGGTGAATTCAAGGAAGAGCAGAGTAGGGTATCATCACCAGAGTACTGAGCACTAACAAATAAAACTGGTATCTACAGAAAAGCCTTCTCATCACTCTCCAGTATCCACCATCTTTTTAGTATTTTTACAGCTCTATTTATCCTTTTTTCATTTTGATTTTGCTCAGACAAAGCTCAAAACCAATTTTAAATAAGAATCAATTAATTAAATTTTTTTGCACCAATGCTCAACCCTTGGTAAAGTAAGAAAGTAAAAGATTTTTGCAACTCTTCGTATAATATTCTAGGTATTTTCATAGCTTGCCACAGTCTTATTTCACTGAGCTTAAGGTCAGGAGGGGTCTTACATCAACTAGTATTGCTTCATATAGGTGACTACATTTCATCCATTTCTTCCTCCACTGAACCTGTCACTTTGGGTCTTCAAGTGCGTATTTTACGTATTTCAGAAAGGCTGTTACTGTTTACTTTAAAACTTAAAAGAGACCATCCAGCAGCAATTTTTTCTGATTCTTAAGCATCCTCATCATTAAATTATTTTTTCCTCCCTTAATTTCTGAACAGGAGCCAAGGAGCAGTTCTTAGCTATGCTGTTTCTTTGTAGACACTGAAGAGCCTTTTGATACTCAGTGTCCACTTAATCAAATTACTTCAGCTTTATTGATAAACTAAGCAAATTCACATGGTCCAGTCCTTTGCCTCTTCTGCCTTAGCCCTCCAAAACCCCTCCCCTAGACTGCAAAGCCAGCACAAGCAACCAGACCAATTCTTCTGGTCACCTTCTGTCCCTCAGCCACCTTCTCTTTTCTGCCTGTATGGTATTTAAGGAGCTGGGTGGAGAATCAGTCTAAAATACACTGGTCCAAAAGAAAGAAGAGAATCAAAGGAGGAAACAATGCAGAGAGTACAGATCTGGAAAGGGTAGGCTTGCCCTTTTCAGGCAGTGCTCTGGTTTATGCCAGCTTCATGTGCTTGTGCAAACGTGAGATAAAGCACTCTATTCAGCTCTTGAGCCTTTTTTATTTTTTTCCAAATTTCTCATCTCAGATATTTTAAAATCACTCTTCAAGTATAGGCTCGGGCGCTAAAGGTCGTCTGAGAGTTTCACTCCTGCTGATGGCACTTGCCAAAGCAAAACTACCTGCCAACTGGCATTCATTATTCTGGTATTCATTTTCCTCCTCTTTCCATGGCCACGGTCCTCATTCACCTTTTCCACAGCACTGGACAAGGACTCAGGTGGAATAGCTTTCACATTATAATGTTTAAATGGTTTTCAAGGTTAAATGTCTTCCAAGATACAGTTCCCTCCAGCAATGGCATCCTAAATTGCTTAAAAAACATGAGCACATCTCCTATAAAGAGAAATGTATGTTCATATTTCTCATATAACATGATTTCATGCATGTGCACATATATATATATAATGTATAAAGATAAGTCCCACCTCACAGATGTTGTTTAATACATTTGACACAGGGAATAATTTCTTGCTTGGATATATATTTTTTGAAATATTTCATCTTGATTTTAATAATTTTCATGTTATAGTGAAGGCAGAAATGGAAAATCAAATGTCGTAGAAAGCTAAGTTTCTTTTGTGGAGAAATCATTGCATCACATGTGAATATGAAAAATATTTCTTTCTCCTCACATTTTCTTGCTTCTCTCCTTTTTGAAAACTGTTGCTCATGTGTTTGAATGATTTTTCCCTACTGTATGTGGAAAGCAATCTGCAGATAATATTTTCACAGCAAATATACACACCATCCTTGAAACTGCACATGGTACATTGTTAGAAATGCAGAGTACAGTTTTTGTAGACAGACTTGGAAAGAAACTGCTAAGAAGGCTTACAGACCAGCACAGCACCACCACAACAGCTAGGCTGGAGATAAAGGGCAGTGTCTCGTATCTGTTCAGTTATATCAGGCATTTAAATCTGCTGATGAAGAAACCAAAGTGACAGCTTTGTGCTCCACTTCCACAGCGAGTGAAAGGAATCAAAAAGAGTGGTATCATTGCATAACCAATGACAACTGTTCCTCTTTTAATTAATGCTAGAATACCTTTAAATCAAGGGACTTACAGCCTTCTGGAGTTTATAGTTTGGCTTTTTGTTGGGTTTGGTTTTGGTTTCTTCCCCACACTACTCTATAACAACTGACATTACTTAATAAACTATCTTATTAATTATTATTCGGGTTTATAAGATTCTTTCTAAGTAGACATTCTCTGATTAAAAGCTCTTTTGGTGGTCTTAATTTTTATACATGGAAGATTTTTAAAAAGCACACCTGTGCCTAAAGATTATGTAAAATAATCTGGTATAGGTCACTGAAAGTAGCATTTTTATGGGGTTTTCAGTGATTTTGTCAGTCTTATAATAAAGCTCAGAGAGGCAATCAAGTGTTATGGATAATTTACATGAAAAGTTGATGTCGGCGCTACCCGCAACCATAATTTGACAAAACCCACAAATGAAGCCTGGAAAAGTCCCATCAAAGGACTAGGGCTGTCTGAGCAAAAGGAAAATGCTGCCATGGAACTGGTAAGAACTGAACTATTCCTCCTATTTAGTCCCTAGTGCACGTGTCCACAGCATGAAAAATGGCTTTTCTTGGAAGTGACCTCAAAACTCTCTTACTCTTCTGTCCAACTAAGCAAACCCTTTTGTTCCACAGAGGTACACAGGACTATAAACTCCTTCTCCCTGATAAGAAAAATCTTTCACTCTTCATGGCCACAAAGAAATTTTAGCAGTATGGGATTTAAGACAAAAAGCAGATGAGAAGCTGGTACAACTATGTGAGGATTTCATATTGCTTCCTAATAAAGTAATGAAACAGGATTTGTAGAGAGGAAGTATCTTTTCTTTAGGCAAATTGATAATAAGCAGAAAAAGAAGACAGATAAGAACGAGACCTTTCTTATCTAAAGAGTTTATTAAACTCTAAAGAGTTTATTATCTACTGCCTCTCTGCAAATTTTCCTTGTTTCTTTCTTTTTCCCCAAGAAACTCCAACATCCCATCCACATGGAAACATATTCCACAGAGCCTCAAAACCAGTGATGAAATCTCTAAGGGGCATACTGAAGTCTCTCATAGTAACATACTGTCAAAGCCAAACTTTTCAGGGATTAACATTTTGTGGCTCATTGTCTTCAGAATAGAAGGGTGGATGAATGTCCTGTTGTGGTGAAAAGTTTTCCAAAAGCTTTACATTATTCTGTAAAAATAGTTTCACATTGCTCCTTCTCATACAATGACAGGAGACAGAGCAAAAAGAAATCTGGTTCAGATGTTTTCTCGTGGATCATAGCATTAATTTGAAATTAAGAAATAATTGTAATAAAAGGTAGTTACGTACTAAATGGAGCAATTAATGACCAGCCCTAAAAGTGGAAACTTATCTGTGCAGAATAGGGCTTACCATCTCTGTAATTCCTGTAATACTTCCAGCACAGCCATGCAGTTTCAAAACAACATACAAAAAACCCCCTGCTTTTATGTGAACCAACCCTGCCAGTCTCCCAGACTGCAGATACATCAATAATGTCCGCTGCCTCCTGGCAGGCTCAGCAGTTTGCTGCCTGGGGTAGACATTACCGCATCCTCACACAACTCTGCTCATTTGGGAGATGAGGCAAGGCATGCAATTAAATTTCAGGAGAAGGATTTTCGACTAAAGATAAATTACTGGGAGTACTGAAGTCCACTCTTCTAATTGCTATTAGCCATTAGAAATGTTCTGACAATAAGAATGTTAGACCAACAATGTCTTTTCAATGGAAGTTTCATATTTGAGTATCTTTGACTTGGATTAGCTGGATAATTCTCCAAACATGTTACATACATCTTGGGTTTTATACACATACTAACCTACATACCAACCTACTGTGATATATAGATGCATTTCAGGATATAGATTTCTTTTTAAGAAAATCATTGTATCAAAATACCAGATCAAATGTTATTTCAGCACTTCATGAAGAATGCAGCTTGCAATTTCATAGAGAGATACATACATAAATACTTATAATTGGTTAAGCCAGTCAAGGGAGGTGATTGTCCCACTATGCTCCGCAGCACTGTGGCCTTACCTCAAGTCCTAGGGGCAGTTTTTGGGCACTAAAATGTAAGAAGGATATAAAGCTATTAGAGAATGTCCAAAGGAGGTCAGTGAAAATGGTGAAGGGTTGGACTTAAAGCCATGTGAGGAGCAGGTGAGGTCTTGGTCTGTTCAGCCTGGAGAAGAGGAGACTGAGGGGAAACCTCACCACAGTCTACAACTTCCTCGTGAGTGGAAGAGGAGGGGCAGGTACAGATCTCTTCCTTTTTGTGACCAGTGACAGGACCTGAGGGAATGGCCTGAATTTATGTCAGGGGAGGTTTAGGTTGGATATCAGGAAAAGGTTCTTCACCCAGAGGGTGGTTGGGCACTGGAACAGGCTCCCAGGGAAGTGGTCATAGCACCAAGCCTGACAGAGTTAAAGAAGCGTTTGAACGATGCTCCCAAGAACTTCTAATTTGGGCTACCCTGTACAGGTCCAGGAGTTGGACTTCGTTGATCCTCATGGCTCCCTTCTAGCTCAGGATATTCTGTGATTCTATGATTCTAAGTATTTTTGACACAATACAACTCTGCTCATATAAAAATAAATATTATAGCCTTTATCAAAGCCACATTGAACTACTGGGAGATTAACAGCACATCTGTGGAGAAAGAAGTTATGGTTGCACAGATGAAAATGAAAATGTGTCAATTAGAAAGCTCTGAAATGGAATATGAAAGTTATCAGTTCTCTAAAATGTATCCAAAATTTGCCAACTAGCCCATAATCACAATTTATATGGTAAGAAAAGAAACTTCGCATTTTACAAAAGAGGAAAAGAGAATGAAAAGGTATTAACTGCACAATAACAAAGAATCAGCTAGAGGGAGTAATCATTCACCTTTCACAAAGATGACTTCTACAGAACTACTAGGTGTCTGGTACAACTAAATACAGAATTACTGAATTTTTTCTCGGTGACTGCTTTTGCCCTCTGCTTTTGCTTTCTATTGTTTTCAGTACAAGAGGTCAAAATCCATGGAAGTTTTCCCATCAGCACAGCTTATATGTTATGACGCAACCTGAAGCAAAATGTTGCCATAAGGGCAAATGAGAATGGAAAGCAATAGCTAAAAGCTAGTGAAAAGGGAAGCTCTGTGGGAGACTGTGTTGCACTGAACATTGCAATATATATTATGAAAGCACTGGACTTTTTAGGCAGCACTTGTGAAACTAAGTGCTCTTTTCAGGTGACTTATGCTGTATGATAAGAAATGCTGTAATAACTTGTGCGCTTAAACAAGGTTGGAAGCGTGACCTTCCATGTGCATGGAGTTGGATAATGTCACTGACTGTGGATAAAACTCTGCCAAAAGTCATCCTGAAGAAACTGGGACACGCAGGAAGTTTTGTGATAAGGAGAATTATTTCAGGGGGAAAAAAAAAAAATATATATATATACATACATATATGCTATAATGCAGATAACACACAAATTTCTCTCCTTTCCCAGGCTTGGGTAGGGTTAATAATCCATATCCAAGCCTTTCAGTCATATACTGGCATTACATGGATTAAAGTGCTAGCTGATGCTGGGGGTGGGACGTTGTAACTTAAGAGCTTGAGTTTCTCAGTTATACAGTTAAAGCCCAAAATTCAGGAACTGAATTCAGAATTGAAGTACTGTAATTCTAAGTATCAGTTTATGTATTATTTCCTTAACACTTTGTTCAGTAGTGTAACAATTTTGTATTTACTTGCTAACAACCTATGATTTCAGAAGACTGTGCCTGCCATTTTTCATGCTTGCAGTAGTTCCATTGTTGCCATAATCACGTCTGTTTTTAGTTGCTATCGAAGCGTTTGCCACTGGGAATTCTCCCTTGTCTAAGGTATGCACTTTATTCGCTCGGAGCTAGGTACTTTTGCCCTCCTTGCAAGTGCCAAAGGTTCTTGGGCCAATATACACAAATTCAAATCTTAAAAAAAAAAAAAAGGAAAAGCATCACAGAAAAGTTTTCTTAAAAGCCAGGGACAGAACCTGAGAGAGAGAAAAGTGCAACACTTCTCACTTCTCTCTGCTCCATTGTAAAGCTTTTCTCTAGAACCTTACCCAGTACAGAGCAGCTTAAGTTTGTGCCTCAGTAAAGACTTGCTGTACCTGTTTCAGCTGCAGGCACTGCAGCCCTCCCAACAGAGCTCCACAGCTCCCTCTGGGCAGTAACATCCTGACACGTAGTCTTGGTACTGGGGTGCAAAGGTTTGCAAATAGAAATGGATAATAGGGATGAATTCTAAGGAATTTAGCAGTAAGCAATGAATTGCTAGGTTAAGGTAGTGATGTAAATGGACCTTAGATTTAATTTCAGATTTTTGTGCAAGATAAACCTAAAAGTGACACAGGTTTTTAAAAAGTTACCATTTCTTAAGTTGTTTTGAAAGTGGCCTTAAAGGCAATTTCCCATGGTTACTTCTTCCCCTTCATGATATATTAAAAAAAAACCACAAACAGACAAAACCTCCATCAATCTGAAGAACAGTCATATTCCCATTAAAAAAAAAATCTTTCAGTATGAGGGAACCCATTTGTAGACATCCTTTTCAACACCAGATAAAGCTTGGATCTGCCTGCAGACTGCAGAATACACATGAGGAAGAAGACGTTCTGGAAAATTCACAGTTTACCAATGTTCTTCATTAGTAGATTTTTTTCCCCACTTCATATCAATCAAAAGCATACTGGGATGTTTGAAAGGCCTGTGAGGATTCATATTGGCTAGAGGTGGGCTGGAGTTTTCTACAGTCTAAAGATTAAATATTGAAATAACTTCCCAGCTGCCTTCAATTTTAACGGACGTTGACACAGATAAACAGCATGACAAAGTGAGAAATGGGTTCAAAACAGACATGGTTCCTGCCAGCAGGATTTCAGTCTGCTTACAGTAGGATCCCTAAACAGAGGGAAGTTAGAAATAACATAATCAGTTGTTTATCAGACCTAGGAACCAATGTAAGTCTGGTAGGACTACTGTCAGAATTGCTATGCTTGGGGAATTTAACAGCAGTTTTGTGCCTATGAATGATTACTGTAAAAAATTATTCGAACAGCTCTTCACTCTCACTTGGCTTTGATGTGATGAACCACAGTCTCAATACGAACAAGGATTAAATTTCAAGTAAAACTAAAATGAAGAAAAAAGGCTGACAGATTGGGATGAGGCAGTTTTCAATAACCCAGACCTGGCCAAAAGAGACATCCATTGCTGCTGCAACAGTCCTTCAGCTCCCTGCAAGCATCTGACAAGAAACAAATAGACACCTCTGGGTGGTCTCACCAGAAAACACAATGTGGAATCAATATATCATGAGTTAGACACAACTGCTAAAATGAGCAAGTTTCCCGACAAGAACCATTTCTTTTCAGCTGAGCCTGAGTCCCTGAGGTAGCTAGGAGCTTAGGGGAGGCTGTGGCAGCCTTGCTAAACCACATTTCTTTTCCTCTGCTATAGCCTGATTCCCTGGGTTGCTAGAGCATGTCCCACGAAGGGGTAGGAGCAAACTTGCAGTTGGATTCTGGCTTTGATGGGTTGCCAAGGCAGAGAGCTGTGGGTTTCTCATGAGGAGCCTTGCTTTCTGAGAGATATTCAAACACTCTGGAATTTTCCTTTTTCTCTGTCCCCTTATGGTATTTGAGAACATCAGTGTCCTACAGGATTAGTACTGGTAATCTTACCTCAATTCTTAACAGGTTTTTACAAGACCTATCAGGATTTTAAAACAGTGAATTTTTGTTTCAAAGGTAACTTAATCTTTCACATATTTAGGTGTTAAAAAATAATTAATTACTATGGATAAGTCCCATTCAGTCACAGTTTGTTTTTTTTATTTTCACAAGCATTTAAAGTGACAAGTGATTAACCAGTGACCAAAGTAATATACCATGGACTCTCTGCAAATAGACAGAAATTCTTCATCTTAAGTTCTAAAATAATCTGGGTTTTTATTTAAATCAGATGGCAAGGAGACATATTTATGGGGTCCAGTGTGACCTATAATTTGTCAAATAGCTTAATGACAGTAAATGCTGCCTCTTACAGAAATAGCCTTTTAACACAAATAAGTATGTTACATCAAATCTCCGAGATGAAGCTTCCCAGCAAACCTCTTCAACCTTAGATCCTTGGTCTACAAAGGTACTACAGTTGTGAACAAAAGCTAATGCCCAAGGGATGCTCCAGGGGTGCCCACTTCAGCAAGAGGTAAAGAAAAGGCAGTCAAGGAAGGCTGTACCTTTCGGACAAGAAAGGTCCAGCGGCTGTTCTGCCATCAGCACGACGACACGCCCACAGTTTGACATCACTTCTCAGACTCATGCAGTGGTCATGCCAGCAGTGAAGAGCAGAGCTCAGCTTATTTCTGCCAGTCTACCACCACGGCAGATCATTGTCACAGCTGGGAGCCTCTGACAGAGTTTTTTGGTAACTTGTTTACAAAATGGAGGAAAACCTCTGCTCTATAGTCTGCTCATTCGTGCGCCTACCTTGCCTGCTGTTTCTGAAGCCAACACCTCAGAGCAGTCTCTAAGGAACAGGGAGAGGAGATGGCTTGGTCTCTTTATTGCTCTTCCCCTTTCTCCATGACCATTTTTATTTTGCTACATTTCTAGTTTCTAGGGTTTAAGTTCTTCCAAACTGCTCCACTTCTTACCTTTCCCAAAATAAACTGGGCTATATTTCATGTTCCCATTAAGCCCTTCGATATGTTTAGGCATAGACATAGACAGGCGAAGGCATAGCTGAAGTTGTTCAAGGCAAGAAAGATTAAATCTAGCCTCAAGGAGTTTGTATTTATAAATTTAAACTTTAGTGAAAACACTAATTCCAATAAAGTCTGGTTATTTCATTTCTGTGGTTTGGAAAAATTTGTGATCAGCTGAAAAGACTCAGAGGCTATTTCTGGATTCCTTTTTACCATCAACTATGGTTGTGATCTAGCTCTTGTTTTTAGAGTTTGGTTTTGGGTTTTCTTTTTTGCTTGCTTTTTTACAGTGAGTAATCTGCCATCAATTCACCAGTGTAGTCAAGGCTAAATGGCACTGGAGAGCACAATCACTGGCTTTTGTTGATAGTTTATTTAAAAAGGAAACCTACTGTCAGGTAAGACATATTCGCACAATTGGGAGCGCTCCAGTTCTGTTGCTACAGTGTGTTGAGTACAGCTGCATTAACCATCTTGTATTTCCCTGTGTTGAATTATCTACAGGAGTGTTTACCATACTTTTTGGGCCCAGGAAGGGCTGGGATGCTGTAGGCAGTGTCATACCTCTTCTTTCTCTGGATTCACCACTTTAGACAGGAAATAAATGGAACTGCAAGCCACTGGGGTTGCTGTAGAGGACCATCAGACAAGCACGAAACATGAACTGAGGTTCAGTAAGTAGTAATGACATGAACAAAAAAAAAAAAAAAGCACAATAAAAGTCCCCATAAATGTTAGAAGAGTATTCAGCTTGCAAAAACAGAAGGATGAAGTTTTAGAAGTTAAGATAGACTATGCAGGACTCTTCATCCCTTGTGCATTTGCGCTATGATGTAGCTTTAATTAAATTGCCATATTTTATTGTTTCCTGTCTCATTCAATGAACAAGGAGTTACTTAGTCTGTACATATCATTGCTATTCATGGTATAGCCTCTGGTCTTATTCTCTACACATCAGTTAAGTCTAGACTGACTAGAGAAATTATTAATCTCTGTATGGATGCCTTTTGCAGTTTAAACAGGTTGTTTAAAATGTATCACAATCATCAATAAATATTATGTTTGTGAGAGTAGACATCATATCCATTTTACAGGTAGGTAAAGGAGACACAAAGAAATGAACACTCGGCTTATTTAATTTTAATCTATTCAAATGACAGCTTCAAATTATTTTATCTACTTGTATCAGAAAATTTAATTTTAGTTCTACATAGCTTGCAAATATTTCTTTTTGGAATATTAAAAATCCATTAACAATGTATTTTTTGTACACAATTTTCCAGATTAAAAACTGTGAGAAAAAAACAGAACTGTTATCCCATTGCATCATACTGACACCTGTGTATGTCATCAGCAAGGTTGGACACACTGGATCTCTTTCACAGACCTGTGCCTCTGCACCTGACAGAGTCTTATGTGAGCTAAAAGTTATCTTTCTCTGCACGGACCTACATTAGAAGAGGCTGGCAAACTTCATCATCAGGGCTTTCCACATGAAACTGTCTGAAGTGCTTTATAAATATGGATGAGTTTCTCTTGTGAAATTAGGCAGTGTGAATCACCCCATTCCGTAGCCAAGTAACTGAAATGCAGAGACATGGGTTTTAAACTTCCCAAATTATTGAAAGTGCCCTTTAAGTTTGCAAACCCAGCCTTGACTTTCCAGAGCACTTAAACTTTTCTTTTTTTTCCCCCATTGTTTCTTGGTATGAAAGATACTCACGACTGAAGTCAGCTGTCAGCATGTCCACTTGATCTGCTCTCAGAAATGTCCCTTATGGCACTTGAAAAATTGTGGGATACCTTACCAGAAACCACTTATTCCATAGATGTCTCATACAAAATCCATGGCCAAGGACATGAAAGAGACCAATTCCATGGTGTGACATTTGGCAGCTTTGGTCATGAGGCAGTATCTTATTTTCTACAAAGATGTGCCTTGGTCATAGACATTTACTCTACCCCTACACCAGTCGGTGACAATAGGAATCTCTCCTGGATGCTCTAAGAATAATGTGAAATTTTTGGTCTGGGAACACTTCTGCACTTCTGAACATTTCACTGGACACAAGCTGGGGGAGGGGTGCCCGTGTATCAGCACCCACTGTCTACTTTCTACTGTGTCTTCCTTTGAAAAGACAAAAATGTGCCACAGACAAAATTGTGCCACAGTAAATTCCAGTCAGGTCCCCTGCCTGGACAAGAGGATCCCACCTTCTCCCTCTCAGCCTAGGCAGGGACAGTGTTAGTGCCTCAGTTAGGAGAGTATGGAAGTTATAGAGGACCCACAGACTCCAATCTCCTCACAGAGATGTTAGGGTACCTAATGTTAGGCTCCAGCAAGATGCTGCCTTTTATCCTAGTGAAACCCCAGTAGGATTTATAGAAATGAACAAAAGTGGCCCAAACTGGACTTACCATGAAAAAACAGGGCTGCTGGAAACAAAAGTAGGAAGAACTATGACTGTATTGGCTCATTCCCAAAGAATTTCCTCCAACAGCCAATGTACATTGGATGAAACTCCTGAAACCTTTGCAAGGAAGAGATGTAAATGGCACATTTGCATAGTTATATGTTCAGAGACACAATTCGATTCTTCAACACACTCATAGGGGGTTTATAAATCTATGGCACTACAGGAATTTTTATCTAATAATTTTAAACTAATTTCTTCATATTCTTTAGTCACTCCACCGCTGATTCTCACTTGGATATTATTAAATAGTGAAAGCTGACAGAAGTTGCCAGCCAGTGCTGTTATTTTAGTTACCACACAGGGTCTCTAAAAGGGAACACTTTGTAACTTTGAAGATCCTTGGATGCTGTGAATCTCTAAGCATGGTGTTACAACCTTCACGGTCAAGTCAGAGTCTTCTCAGGCCTGGTGAGAGCACTCTGGCTCCTGACATCTCCCAAGGGTCTCTCTGATGGCTTCTGGCTTCTGTTTTCAGGTATGGTCTCCTTGCTAGCAGTAGCAAGCTGTCCTGAAGTAGCTGATATTTCTTCTTTCAGTCAACCCTCCACCCTCACTGCCAGCATTTAGTCTAGGTATATCTTTCCCATTTGTAAATATCTCGCATTTTGGTTTTGACAAAAGTTTAAGTTCATTATAGGATGAAATACCAATTTGGTGTGGATATGATCTTTTACTTTAAAAACATAGTAGTATCTTAGCTATGGCTTTTAAGTTCTGACTTTGAAAGGATGCAAGATTGATCTTCACAATATTTTAAAAAGAGCAGTGACAAAGAAAGGTCGAAAGTCCTCTTTGAGAATAAATTACGTATTTTAAATAAATCATATTAGAGATGAAAGGCTTTCTTAATGCACACATTTGAAGCAAAATTCTCACTCCTTTTAGCATCAACTGAGTCAAAGTACATATTGGAAAATGGACAGAAGAAAAGAAAAAGATAGACATTTAATATTAATGATATTTTGAGATCTTTTAGGAAAAAGAATCAAATAATATACTTAACAAAGTTAGAGAGAAATACTAACTTCTTCTATATAAGCCTAAATAATACAATAAAATAAAATAATTCATTGAAATAAGTTAATAAAAATGAAATTATTATTCTAACTAGATTTGAATCTAATCACACCTAATAATGAACTAATGAAAAAATGAACTGACTCAGCCTAATCAGAGAAAGCAAAAACGTACTCAACTCATTCCCTTGATCAGTCAATATTCATCATAGCTCTTTCTGTTCATCTCTGCACACAACAGCAACAACAGAAAAAAAAGAAGAAAACAGCAGCAAAAATAAGCACCCATCTCACCCAGCACTGTTTTTTAATCAGCCAATGCCTTAAGAAATTGGCTGAAACACTACCAAAGGATTGCAATTTTATTTTTATTTTTATATGAATAGAGACTGACAGGCTGTTGTAGCTTCACACATTAATGGTTTGTCCTGGTACGTAACAGGTTCTGTAACTCCAGAAGGTTAGACAGCCTGCATAAACAGGGAAGCACTGGAATGGGATATGAACTTCACTGAAAGTTTAACCTTACTAAATATTTGCTGTTTTGCTGTTTCAAGAGATCTGCCTGAATTACTTACTACATCTACACAGTTTAATTACTTTTTTTTCAGTTTCACAGAACCCCGGTAAGACATTGTCCTTATGGTAACTGTTTAGGATATTCTTTATTTATTAGCAACAAGAGTCAGGACCCTCTCTGCAATTATTTTGCCCAGCTATAGCTCTTCATCTAGGTTTTTAATGACTAGAACAGGACTTTCTGTATATGTGAATACTGATTTGGGGACTTAGACATTTTACTCCACTTATAAGCAAAAGATATTCCCAAAAGCGCAACCTGACCGTGATATTTTCCACAACTTCAGAGAACATTTTTTTTTTTTTTAACTTCTCATTTCTGGAGTCCCTAGTACCTTCAGGCTTGTGCTTCTGTGCAGGAAGACCTGTGGCTGTAGACCTTGGAGGCTCACTCAGCAGAGCAGACCTCTGGAAAACCTGGCAGAGGTCTTTGGCTGTGTCACCACCAGACTTTCTCAAAGCCGAAATATTTACAAAACATTTCTGTTTCAACAGACTGTAGGATTTCCCTGTAGAGCTGGAGCACTGGAGAGCTTCCAGTTTCCTTCGACATGGATGCCGTTTTTCTGGATGGAAACCCTTGGCTTGTGCCCAAGAAGTTCATGCACTTACTAGTCTGAATTAAATTCAGATCTTTAAACTAAAAATATTCCTTTTTCAAGTTTTATTGGACTGTACCCCTCACCCTGGTCTAATAGGAGCCAGTGGAGTTGATCCTTTTCATTGTTACAACAACTGCATAAAAATCTGGGGAATGCTATCTTCAAGCTACCTGGAAGCTTGTGTTACAGTGGTCAGGGTCATTTTCTTCTCTTCCTTCCCATTCCCAGCATCATTACCATTAGGACTTAGTTTTGGCTGAGATGCAAAGGAGTCTTTTAGACCATTTTCTTCCTTTCCTCAGGCCCTCTGCCTGATTTTTTCTGTAACACTCTTCATGAGAAATAAAAAAAAAAAAATTTTCTTTTAATTAAAAAGCACTGAACAAGGTTAGCTTCACTTCTTGCCAGGCATCAGTCTGATTTGTACTGGCAATTTATCATCTGAGTCACTTGCCAGCAGCGACAAGAGTCCCTGAAACTAACCTCTCCACATCAGGTTGAATTTCATTACATTATTTTTCCAGTAAAGATTTGCTTCTTAAGAGGAGAAAAAAAGGTTATAAATAGGTTAGACACATCTCAAGCCCTTGGGGGTCATTGTCAGAAGCTTAGTTATTTCTTTAATCCTGCCTAGCAAATAGCATTTATCGTTCTTCATATTCTGCATATTGTAACTGAGTACCTGACTTCAAAATTATTTAATCACATTTTATCACCATGAGTGTTAATATCACTCCTAATAAACTACAAAATATCCAAAATATTCTCACTCCTAAGCCTTGGGAATTCTAAATGAAAAATTTTATTTAGGACACAAGATTTCTAAATCTTCTAGGTCTGAAAAACTGGCCTAAAAGACTCAGAGGAAAAGACTTTTTTGTAATAATTTTATCCTTCCTTCTCAAACAGAAATAGCTACCCTCCTTATGTTCACTCACTTGTGTCCCATGTCCTCAGCAGATCTAGGGAATTCCACAGGAAGAAAATAACCAGAAAAAACAAAAATTGATCACATTTTCCAAATGTCTTAGAGCACTTGCTTGGTATTCAGTCAGACCAGGTGGATGGCAATATGAGCATGTTCTTGCTTACAGAGGTAAGCAAATAAGAGGCAGTTCACTCTTAATTTAGTAAGCCTTAGCTGTTGAGCAGAGGGGCCCATTTCTTCAACTCAGATGGAAATAGAGAACAGAAGCAGGAATATGGCACAATTTTCTACAGAGACAACATAAAATAGATGAACTGCACCTATATTTTTGCTTTCTTTTGTCTTATTGGGGAAATACCAAAAAAATAGGAATGACAAAATATATGATCAAAAGCCTGGATTTCTGTCCCCTGTAGAGGTCTAGCCTAGGTCCTCAAAGTCTTCACTTAGAGTGAGTTGTACCCTCAATATATTTTTCCCAAGAGGGGTCACTTCTGTTTTTAAGGTGAGGATTATGCTGTCTCCTAGGAAAACGCCATCTGAAGTCACTTTATGAAATAAAAGCTGCCATGAAGAGTTACTATTTTCTATGATTTTTCTCAGTCAAAGGAAACCCCTCTACGTAAATTTTGAAATTAAAAGGAATTTTCATATTAGTTCAAACACAGCTTAAAAACTCATGTGCAGCTGCTATCATGTGTAGCATTAAAATGTTCTCAGAATTAACCCCAGAGAGGGAATCAGATAATAATACATACTTTCACCTGTAAGCACTACTGAAGACTAAGCTCATGAAATTTCTTTCCCGTTAACTTTGTGTCACTCTCATGCACACAGTTGCTCACAGCTGCTCAGGACCACAGCTTGATGCCAGCTGGGTCAGCTTGCCTGTAGTATGTCCTCATGTCACACAATCTTAGGTGTCTGCCATGGAAGATACTGAAGTACCTGAGGCTCATGTTAAAATAATTTCTGTGATTTTTATTCACTGATAAAAAGGTTTTTTACCACTTAAATCCTCTTTGGCTGTGTAAATAAAAAGTGCTAAATTTTGTAATTTCTTAGTGCAAATATCCCATTTAAGACAATGCTTGTTTTGGTATGATAAGCTTTTAAATTTGTATAATTATTCATTGATTAATTATTATGATAAAATTATGTAGTCTTTTATTATGTTTGGCAAAACATTAACATCCTGATGTAAACTGGAACTGCAGGTTATGTTTACATACAGCGTCTGTGTGTTGCAACAGATAACTGCAAAAAAGCACATTTTTCATATACAACTATGGGACACTGACATATGATCTGCAAGTGTCCCCTTATGATACTGTCACATAGTATATATTTTCTGCACGTCTAAAGCAATCTGAAAGTATATTTGCTTAGCTCTAGGCTCTGACTGTCCCTTCATCATAGAGATCATACTGCTGTTGGTCCCCTGCCCTCAGCAACATCGCATTTTTGTGTAAATGTACTGACGTGAGAGATCAAACCTTTCCAAAACCTGCTTGCCGTGACACAGAGCCGAAGGTACCCACAGCTAGCGTCCTGAAAAGAACAGCTACAACAAAAATATCCACCATGGGAGCACTTAACTTCAGAAACTAAAGCTAGATAAGGCTGAGGAAGCTGGTTAGAAGAATATTAGGAAGCAGTAGATAAATAGGTAGAATGCTCCCAGGGCATTTCGTTTTATGTTGCATTTTACAATATATGTATTGCAACTATTAAAAAAGACCACTATGGAAGGGATTCCATTCCCCTGTTCTTCAACGTCAGTGAGTTTAAACAGAAGAATCAGTGAGACTTACAAAGGAAAAAGTGGCATCTGAGCAGGGAAATCTGAAAGTAGGCTATATGTTCCACAGTTTGGCTGAGGGATATGTTTTGAATCTGGAAAAAGTAAAATTAAAGGTGGTTGCCAGTGGTCTACCACAATGATGACCAGTTTTTAGAAAAAGTAAGGTAAAGTGACAGCAATAGAGGGAAAACAGCTTGCAGCTGTGCTAACATCTGGGGTATTTTACCCAAAGTCTGAAGAAATTAAAATATATGATTGCTAAACTAACTGCTGTGCGTGGTGTATCATTTTAGCTAGCCTTGGTGATGAATGGATGGAATGTGCCACATTTGACAGTTTTTAAAGAGGGGGCTCAGAAGGAATCTACAAATTACAGAGCAGTAAATTTGATGATGCAGATGGGCGAAACGACAGCAGGCAAAGGCAAGAAGGCCAGCAGTGGACAGAGGAACACAAACTGTAATGAGAAAAGACTCAGCGTCTCTTGTACAGTGGAGAGGGATGTCTGCCCATTTGTGCCAGCTCTCTCTCCCTGTATAATTATGTTATTTTTACACATCCCATTTTATATCTCACTGTTGCTAAAATTCATCTGCTTCTGGTTCTTGATTGTAACCAATGTCATTCACATTTTGACAGTTTTGATGGGCTATTCACGTTCTCCCTATTCCCTCTAGGTGTAAATGACACGAATCCCGATGATAAATACATTTTCCTTCTTTGAGAAAATAAATACATTCTCTCGCACCCAAGAGACCACAGCTGCATCTTTTTCATTCTAATAATTCAAAAATTTTCTGTGTTCTTCAGCCAAGGAAAAAACAATTCTTTCTGAGCTTAAAATGCTCCAACTAGCTAATTTAGGAACATTTGATGTTCTACAGAATTTTGCAGTTGCCCTCAGAGAGCAGCCGAAATGCAAACTTTTATTTTAAGATGGGAAATTTATGCATCTATAAACAATGACATTCAAAATAATAGTTTATACACATTGGAGAAAAGTAGCAGTTAGGGGAATGCAATCACATATTTCTTTTAGCCGGAAAAAAGAGAGAGCCATGAACTATAGAAAACAGGAAGTAATTTTAAATTAGTTTTTAGTATGTATAAAATTCTTCTGAAAGTGAAATTCTGTCTTCAACACAAAAAAAAAAACAAAAGAGAAATTTGAGATTTTTTTTGGAATTAAAAATTTCAGACTACCAGTCTTCTGCCACAAGGCTTTCACAGAAAGTTTATTTTCTCCTAAAGAAAAGTGCTTTGTCTTGAAATTGTTGAAAATTTTAATTATGTTTGGAATTATTACTGTCATTTTCTTCCATCTATTTAATGAAAATATTAACATCTTCACAAATAAAATCTACATGGAGATTTTCTGAATCACTTCCCACTTGTTTTTCACATCTATTATTACTGTAATCTCAACAGTAAAATAAAAATAAAAAGCTTATTTTTTATGATGCTTATGTAAATCTGTTTTGCAGTGCTGGTGTTTAATTCTTTTTTCAGATGATGAATAGTATCCATTGCTATCTTTGTGAATCTTGAAATGAAAAGATTTTGAAAAGCCAAACAGGTGGTGAGATACTGTAACTTCTTGGCTTTGAATTTATCTAAATATCCCAAGCCTCATGTATTTTCTGTATAAGAAACTAGTATGATTTACTTCTTATAATTTCAGGAAAATAGAATCTCACAACACATCATTTCTATCCATAGTGTACAGGATGTACCTACCAAAGCTGCTAGAGACCCTGAAATCAATGTAGGGGAGTAACAGAGTAAAAAATAATAATAAAAAAAATCTATATATCTATATATCTCTATATATCTGTCTGGATTCTGAAATGGCTTCCAGAGTTTTATATTTTGAAGAATTCTACATATATCCTGCAGAACTCTTGCAGTGCCAGTCTGAATTGTTTGGAACAGTCAGAGAGCTGCTTTTGTAATCCTATTCTGTCAGCCCTGTGCCTAAGCTTGGTGATCTTGGCCATTTTCTCTGGCACAGAAGTCTACTGTGAAGGAAAAAAGGGGACACAGTTTCCCTGAGTTCAGCTTTACTGTGCCACAGACAGTAAGGTGTTTCTCAGCCTGACTGCAGAAACAGTGCTTATATTCCAAAGGGAGAGGAATTGCAGGTTCTTTGTTTTGAAAGTATCTTCCAGACTAAAAGAAGGGAAGCTTACCACAAATAACTGCATGGAATTAAATTCATCTGCTACAGGACAGAGAATGTAGCAACATCTTCTGAGGTTTGAATAAATGACAAGCAGTATCAAACTTGATGCTTTAATATCAAGTTGTAGCAGCAGGAAAAATGGTATAGAATCAGTAATGTACCAAATTAAGTACATCAAATTAAATGTGACCTCTCATCTCAAAATCAACTCTGATTATCTAATTAATGATGAGAATATTGAAAAAGTCTTAGGCTGCACGTAGGGAAAGACATTTTTAGCGTCAGTAAATACAATCCTTCTGCAAAGACGGGAACAGAGCAGTTCTGTGTGCCAGTCCCCAGCCAGAGAGTGCCTCTGCTCCCGAAACCATGATGAAGCCAAAGGACTGCAACCATGCAGCTGAGAGCAGAATGGTGTTCAAGCACTGAAACACTCTGAAAGATGTTGAAAGAAATAATAATAATAATAATGATAATAATAATAACAATTGATAGGAAAAAGATTGACCTGGCTTGTAAAGCATAAGCATATATGGCAGTGTGTGTACTTCATTGAAACTAAGCAGAGCTATCAAGGATGAAGTCCAGTGATTTGTCTCAGTGGATAAGATAAATGTTATATAAGCAACATAAACTGTAAAACTGAAGGAAGGATTGGCACGTCTTTTGGAGACAAGATCTACTCGAGGGCTCAGTGATCAATAAATGCCTTTTTTCTGTGTGATGTTACTTACATCTTATTGAGCCTTCAAAAAATTGGTTTTGGGAAGTCTTTATCAAAGGCATCATGGGATGCAACGGCTTTTATAACAGGAGTTTCTGTATGGCAGATGCACCTGACAATGGTTTATGTTAGTTCTCAAACAGCTTTCATTTTGAGTATTTCTCCTATATATGAACACAGTGTGCTAAGTTCCCATTTGTGTAAATGATGAAGGAAATTCTTGTTTCAGAATATTTCATACCAATCTTTCCTGGGTAAAAATGATCAGAGAGGTATCAAATCAATTAAAAATGAGCCTCAATGCATTCTGTTTTAAAATATCCCCAGGGACCTTTTCAGTCATTGCTTTTAACACTAGTTGCCCTGCTCTGTCTGCTTCTCTGGAGCTCTCTCTTTTTAATAAATATCTTCATTTTCAAAATTGGCTTACCCTGAAAAAATGCAGGTTTTCTTTGGGGACCAAGGAGAATTTTTCTGCAGAGTGTAAAGCACATTGCCTAAACTGTTTCAGAGCTAAAGATCATTAAAAGTAAATTACTGATTTTGAATATTTTAAGAGCCATTGCTATAAAGATTAGAGGTAGCTATCTGGCTTGTTATAACTTGGAAAATCACCACTAAAAAGGAGAAATAGAAATAACTGGAGGCAAATGGGAACTTGTTTGTAGTTCATGAAAGATTAGTTGGACACATGTAAGTTAACTTGTGTCATTTGCATAACACGTTATAAAGTAATTTGTATGGGGTTTTTTTTACTTGTCTTTTGAGGTGTTTTTTCTTTGTTTGTTTTTAATAGAGAAAAATGGAAAAAAACCCCAGGAGTTACTTTTTGGTGTACTTGAGGAAAAATCTATTTGTCCTGGTGAGGTCAATTGATGAGGAAGAATGGGAGGAAAGCATTTTCACTTCAAAAGTGACCCTCCACCACTGCTTCATTCCACACAGGGTCATAACTAACTTGTGAAAATAACAAAAATATTCACACCAGTCATAAACCTTCCCTTGGTCGTTCCCTGCCCATGCCTGCCCACCTGGGTAATTTCCCAACAAGCTAGTGGTATCCATCTCCAAATCATTTTGGAGAAATGAATTGACTCAGCCCTCCTTGGGATAGTTTTGACTAGTGAGCATCACCTGCTTGAAAAAACTTGAGAAACGCACAAAAAAGGGTCATCACTACCTCCATCTTTCTCTCAGTCAAGGCATGGGTGAGAGCATGTCAGGAATCTGCAGGGGGCACCGGTCCTGCTGGGCAGAGATATCTCAGCCTCCCACAGCCTGACTCTACAGCTTGGACTGGGCAGGCAACTGTGGGGGATAGACCTTACCTGCCCATATATGTTGGAGCAGATGCAAGAAGGAAAATGTTTGCCTGGTTTGCAACTGGCTTGTTTTCCAAGGAAGCAAGTCTTGTCAGAAAAATACAAAGATGTGTAGAGAGACAAATAAGGGGTCGAAATTCTTCCCTGCTTTCTTGCCTACCCTTGGATGGAAATAAAAGTGCAGATAGTCCATTTTGCTCCTTTAGGCATTTGAAGATAATAACCAGGCTGCAAATAGCGAGCTGAATGACAAAACTTCTGACCGTCTAACCCTTTTTCCACAGTCTTACAAGAGCTCACTGCCTTTGAACAGTTTGTGGTGAGAAAGCTCCAACCTCTGGCCTTTAAAAACACCAATAATAGGCTCCCAAAAATAAAAATACTTGTTTCCCGGTTTAATTGCATTTCGGTGGCTCTATTACCTTCCTTCAAAGAATATATTTGAAATGTATAAATCAGACTTTTGCTGACTACTTTTCTGGTGTAAACCTTCTTTCTCAATGAGAAAACAAACACAAAGGAAAGATCTGAAGGCTATTTTCTATTTTTTTAGAGTAGTAATGCAATGCTTAGATTCATAGTCTATGTAGAATTAAAAGTCACACAATTTAAATTACAGCAGTTTTCCTCATGAGTGCTATGTAAGCTTGTGCTCTAATATGAATGAAGAACCAGATTCCCTTACTTCAGAAAATGTAGCCAGCTAGACTGACAGGAGAAGTTTCCTCACTACCTGTGGAGGGATGGATCATTTTCTGGTAATTGTGGGATTTAAGACCCTAAACAACATCTGTTGACAGCTAGAAGATGCACACAGCTGCCCAGCTCTGCCTCATTCTCTCCCTATCTACACTGATAACAAGACTTCAGATGTTCAGCTTCCTGACATTACGGTTGAGCACCTCTAACACAGAAAAAGCAGACACCAAAGCTCCCAGGTTTCTTTATAACTTGGCCTTATCCATCAAAGAAAACCCTTCTAAGTTCATGGCAAATTAACTGGTATATCTTTTTTTTTCTTTTCTTCTCTGTCCAATGCTCTCCCCCTCTCAGACTAAACAATGTGTGAGCATTATAGAAAAGGTGGCCCTAGCACCTTTTGTTTTCAGTATGAGATTGGTTAATTTTTTTAAACTGGAAAGTTTGACAATGCAAGTGATCAACATCTGGATGTATATTTTTTCCTCTAAATTTGAGTTTGATTAGCTTACTTCAGGCCAGAAGGGCAAAGGAGAAATTCAAATGCAGTTATATAACAGCTGCATATAGAAACCCATATATATATATTAGGAAAAGTACAGTTACACAAAAAACAGTACAAAGCCTGTTACTGGGCAAAATATTTTGCAAGTTTATGTCTTTTCTAGCTGTAGGCATCCGGTTTACTTTATGAAAGAGAATCTTCAGTTTGCACTACAGCTCTAGGTTAGTGATTAGTTGAAAATTGTTATTTCACATGCCACTTGTTATTAATGATTATAGTATTTGTTTAATGACTAGTCTATTTTTTCCCATGTTCCCATGACAGCAATTATCACATTGTTTTAGGAATTGTGATTAAGGATAGTAATTTTGAAGGGTGTAATTTACTTCTGATTACTATATTGTGTCACATGAATAGCTATAGCTTGTTATTGTGTACACTACTGTGGCAAAAAAGAACGAAAGAGAGCCTTGCCTGAGGCATGATGGAGAGAAAGGAAATTAAATGTTAACATGAATCAAAGCTTCTGTTTAAACATACAATTGCTTGCTTGGAATACAGCACTCTCAGATGGTCACTGTGTAGTGAAGGTAAAGACAAACTGAAGAGAGTGTGGAGTTATGTGTCTTCATAAATATTTTCTTTAATCCTCAAAAATTATTCAAATCCTAACAGAATGGCTGTTGCTAAAGTTGTCTAGCTGCAGAAGTAACCAGGGTAATATATGTTTATTTACATAAAGTAACGCAGGCAATACTGCTCGATGACAGTGAACTGTTACAGCCTTGTGTGAGGCACCTGAGTTACTCTTATATGTGTTTTTCAATTTCCTATCATAAAGTATATAGCATCCTAGGCTAACAAGAACAACATTGCTTTATACCCTCCTATATTATTTGACTGTGTTACAGATGGCTACATTATTTACTCCATTATCCTAAAACACGAAGTACAAAAATTAAGAGGTTTCTGAAACAGCTATTTCACTTGTACAGCCCAGTCTCTTTAGCAAAAATCTTTTAGATGGCTGCCAGTCATGTATGCAGAATTCTTTGTCAGTATATTTATGCCAGCAGTGAATAAGAAGGAACAAATTTGGAGCCCTCTCACCTTTCTCTCTTCCAGCTGTTTACTGGAAGAGTAAAAAGCAAGTCAAAATATTATAGATGTTCTACAGCCTTGGGGAACAGCATATTGACCCTTTCTGTTCAAGCAGTGGAACAGTCACAGCAGTAATGGCACCCTTCCTTTGTCAGTACGGGACCACCTCCTTTGTTGGTACTGGAGCAGACTGACATAAAAATGTCACCTGATCTAGGAAGGCATGCATTATCCCAGGACATTTTGTACATATAACTTTCTGTGGATTGCTTCAGCACTAGAGCAAAATGAAAAAAATAACTTGGATCTTAGTGCTTTCCAAAAAAATTTAAGAGCATCCTTTTCACCAAGCCTAGTCCTTCAATCTGCTAATAGTGATGAGCTGTTGGCTAAGTTTGTCTAAGATGAAAAATCAAATTCTAGTGAAGGTCACAGACAAAACTGTCAGGTCTTTTGAAACATTAAGAGGTAATGAAGTAATACACTGAAGAGTAAAATAATCAATAGGGACAAAAAATTTATGTTTTGCTCTTTCTTTTTAGACTCATACAGCTCTTTGACATGCAGTTGTGTATGTGGCTGCCTGCTACCTCCACATTATGAAATATTATGTCTACCCAAAAGGCCTTTCAGCAGGCAAAACTGCTAACTTTCATGTAAACACACCAAGAAGTACCACATCACTTGAGGGCCTTTGAAAACACAAGTACCACAAACATTTGACTTGCTCTGTGTTGAAGTTAGAATTAAACAAACATCCTGTGGGTGGGAACAATGTAACCACCTATTTTTTGCTGTTTCAAGTTCAAGACGGAGATAAAATCAGATGCCCAAGTAATGGATTCCCATAATAACCAGAACATAAAATAATGGCAGGGCAACCTGGCAATGAGAAGAGAATCAGTCTTGCTTATTTCTTAAAATTTTTCCACTTCAAGTTTCCCACCATACAGTTCAGGTATTTATCAGTGAAGAAAAATTACGGAGAAAGACAAAGTCTCAAAGAAGAGATGTAGGAAAATATGAGAGATTGATTAACTAGCTTGAAAAGCATTGACAATGGCTGAAGAAAGAGGGTGGATCATAAACCCAAAATTCCAGATTTGTTTTGTGAGGTACTGCCAAACAATTTGCAATACAAGCAAAGCAGCTACTGCCAAACCATTCGATAGAAATTCCCTTTCCTAATGTCATTTTGGGATGGGATATTTGTCCACATCTCAGTAAAGTCTGTAGAGTACAATTATGGTGTGTATACAGGATATATATATATGGAGGTTATTTTCTCAGTACTGGAACTTTCTAGCAAGAGGCCTTGACCTGTTCAGCAATACCACTTTTCAAATTTGGCAAAATTAGTCTACAGCTGGTGCCAGGCTATGTCCTTTGGTTTAGCCTTTTATTTGCTTGATATTTTTAATGGAAAATTGAGATTGCTGAATCAGGACTTTTGTGCTTTTTCCTTCTTTTCTAGAAAAACATCTGGTTCCTAATGATTAAAGCTCGGCAAATGGAAATGGCTGAACACTTTGGATGGCACTCTTCAAGAACAGGACACTGAAATTCATGCTCAAGTTCAAGCTCCCATTACAATTCATAAAGATCTAGGGCTCAGATCAGATGCCTGAATGTGGACCTCCAGTAGCCTTTGAGTTACATTGTGATACCCACTCAAGGGCTGCACATACGAACAGAGTTAACAGAGTTTAGCAAGCAGTTCATGTTTCTCTGAAGCTCACACCTACGACTGAGGTTAGTTGTTTAAGCGAAGACAGAAAACCCAGGTTACCCCTCCCAGCCTTCAGTCAGCTATGCAGAGGTACTCTGGTCTCTCAAAGGTCTCACATCATATCTGGCCACGTGAATGTTTTGGAAATTCTAGGATAACTCAAAAAGCACACAGCACCTTTGTCAGGGCAACTGACTTGCATGCAAGGTCTCCACTGACTATAGTGGGGGCATAGATAGCTGCCTTGCCTGTAGACCCCCAAAGAACAGAACATTTTTAGGGGTCATAATCATAACTGGATTTCCATCCTATGAAGCTGTGAGTGGAAAAATCCTTAACTCACATAAGTCCAAGGCTCCTGAAGCACAATACTGATCATGTGGTCACAATTTGCTCAAATTTAGTTTCCTCTTTTCCTCTTGCTTTGTTATCTGGAACACAAGAGAGTTGGTAAGTGGTGTTCTCAGCACTATTTTCCAGTTAAGCTCAAAAGTGGTTTTGGTTTTTTTGCTGACTTATCCAAACTATATATATAAAGAAATGGCAATATTATTTGCCTGGTGTTTCTCAAACTTAACCTTTGGATGATTTCTGGAATAGCTTAACTGCAGTATGTGTTGGGGTTTTTTTCTTTTCTTCTTCTTTTGCTAATAAATAAAAAATTGTGAGAATCTTAGGGTTTACTCTTCTGCAGTAAGAAAATGTGTCCTAAGAAGACTTATCAGTGTCCAGACAGCAGCCACTTGTGTCCAAGCAACAGTCTCACTCATTCTGCTCTTCGAACCTCTTCCTCCTAAGTGACTGGAAATGTTCAAACAATGGCAAATGGAAACATTGTAAACTCCCTGAAAAAGGTTGGCATTGGTGAGGATGAAGCTCACAGTGTGAAGGTCACAGAGCAGATGAGACTAAATGTACCTCAGGCAATAATTCTGGCTCTCACAGTGCTAACTTCAACCATGGCATTAGCAAGACAGCTGCAAAAAAAATCTTATATCCAGCAATAAATGATAACACAAATACCGAGGGGACAGATTGTGGGAGCCTCTTTTCCCACAGTCTGTTATGATGACTGTTAGCAGAGGCTTCAGTACCCTAAGTGCCCTCATCCAGTGCCTGCTACTGCAGCTCTCTATGGTGAAGATCTACCTGACCTGCAGTCTCAGTAGTAGTTCATGTCTCTTACGTTATTGAGATGAAATATCAAGGCTTCAAGTACACTACAGAGGTTTTCTTTGTGGATTGTTCACCCTTCCTGGCTAATTTCTTTTTTGCTTGAATAATAGGGAAACAAGTTTTTAGAATGATATTGTATCAATGACCATTCTAGTCTTAGAGCTACCAGCCCTGTCCATCTCAATCTATTTCCAATTGCAGTTTAGGATGGTTTGAAACTTTTAAGCAGCTGCTCAGTTCTATTTGATGTGGCACTAAACATTCCAGGAACACACAGACAAGGATTTAACAGGAGCACCATTAGACAGATGATGGTATAGCAAGCATGTCTAGTACACAGGATAGTCACAGTGATGCCTTTTCCTGGTCTTAAAATCAAGAGGCGAACACGGTTAGAAGGGGAAAAGGGTATTACCTTGGTATTTATTGTAAGGATCCTTAGGTGCACCACGACCAGGTCGAATACACCTCCATGCACCCCCGCAATGGCCACCCCAATCCCCCTC
>VZRQ01006437.1:467387-625725 GCA_013397975.1 Machaerirhynchus nigripectus | reverse complement strand
AGGCAAAAAGCACCAAGAATACAGAAGTTGCAAAAACGTATAACAGGGGTATAAAAGAAAAGACAAAAATCATCATGGCATCAACAGGACAGCAGTGCTCTAAGCCAGTTGGTCAGCTGCTCTCTTCCCCACTGTAGGAAAACACAACATTGCTAGCAAGTGTTTAGCCTCTTCCTATAAACCCTTGTTTCCTTCTTCACCATTTTCATTCTTTGTACTTCTCCTATTTCTCTCAGGATAAAATTATTTTATATCAGCTGCATTTTAAAAATCTTGAGTTCTGCTCCTTCTGTATCACACATTCAGGAAAAGGAAAAAAATATCTAGTAGCAGAGTTATCATCTGAGCAAAGTTCTTCTTGTACAAACCAACTTAAAAAAATGGAAATGTAAAGCTTAACTTTGGAAATCCACCGGTGGAACGGAACCCATTAAGAAACAGGCCTGGAATTAGTATAATTCACATTATACATCTAAACATTTCTCTGTATTTCCACACATAAAGAGTGGCAAGTCCCAAAGAATTTAATGGGGTGTATTTTAAATGGTTTGCATTTGTTATTTTCCCCTTTAGGTTGTGCTAAGTGTCTTTACTAACAAAAGATTACAATTACTGCATTTTTTACAGTTCAGATAAGGCTTGTGGTTAATTAACATGGTGTCTTAGAAGTATTTTTAATTTTTTTTTTAAATTTTATTTTATTTTAAGGTTTCAGTCAAATTATGGAAAAGAAAAAGCATCATATATAATGTTTATTAAACTGCTAAAATAAAAAGTTGATGAGTGACTTACCCATGCTACCCAATGGAAGTCTAGAAACAAAAACATGTGCAGAATGCAAAATGCTACATGAACAATTCGCAGACAGAAAAAGGGGAATTCTGCCAGCCCCAGATGTTAGAAGATAATACCATTTAATTTGGCATTGATGAGGCACACTTCATTTAAGATACTTCTATTTATAGAAATGGGGTGACTTATAGGATCATAGAGTATCTATTTTCAAATATAGAGTACATGAAAATGCTTGTCTCTATCGTTGTGCTATTTTTTAGAATTCAAATAATTTGGCACAATCTGACCATCAAGACTATTCTTGTAATTCACCAGCGTGTCATTCTCCTTTTGGGTTTCTACAAAAAAATCAAATACTTGTAGGTACTTTTTCTCAGGAGAGATTTATATTCTAATTTAAAAAATAAACTTGCCCAAAATTACCTCCCCTCTGTTTCTGGAGTCACTACAGGGCCTGAAATGTGTTTGTTCATAATGCTTAGTATTTAACCAGAGGATATCCCTTTTCCAACAAATTCCTTCCTATCCTCAGTTACAAAGCACTTTAATTTTTTTGGTTTGATTACAATAAATCCTGAAGCTGGCTTCTCATCATACAGTATATCCTACCTATTAAATAAGAATTGCACAAACAATCTTCCAAAAGAAATACAGGCAAAGGAAAGGAAGAAGCTGTTTCTCAGAACGTAATTTGTCAATTGAAAAGAGAAAGGAATCATAATATAAAAATGTTTGTAATAACCTGCAAACCTACTGCAAAATATCTGCCCTTTCTCCTCCAGAATATCCCCAAAAAAATAAATTATCATTTTAGCTAATGATGCCAAATCAACATTTGAATTTCGTACTTGTTACAGTGCTCTTCTGACATATAAAACAAGTGAGGCTTGTAGCGAGAAGTAGTGGGAAGGATCTCTTATGGAAACTTGAGAGAATAATTTGAGAAGCTGGACAAGGGTTTTATCACTCAGAAAGCAGATGAAGAGGATTACAGATCTTACCTACCCTAACAGAGGCTTGCTTCTCCTTCTATAGTGTGTGATTTTCCCAGTGTTCTCTTGGTGATTTTTCTGCTCAGCTTTAGCACCATAGACTATTGAAACCAGAAATTGTTAGACCTCAGAAAGGTTTTCGAGTTCTTATTTTTTACTAGTTGGAGCTGGTTTGAGGAAGTACATTGCTATAGCGATATGAAAAAATCTCTTTGAGTTAACGTACCTTTAATTAATACACAGGGACACAAAGGGAAAGAGGAAAGCTATAAATACTGAAATGCCACATCATGTCATCTTTAAGTGACTAAACAAGATGTGTGAAGGAATAAAGGTCTTTGTAAGCCATATTACTAAGGGTTGTTTCCTGGGCTCTGTCACAAAAGGGTGCTGTTTACCTCAAGAAATCCTGTGGCTAAGAAAGCAAACTGAATTCTGGAATCCAGCATACAGAAATATTTGTACCCCACATCTAGATCAAGAAATGTCAATGGGCAACAACAACAACAGCAGAATAAATTAGAACGACACAAACTAGGTCGTAATTCACTCTACAATCACTTTCTCTCTCGCAGAGAACTGCAAGAAGAGTTACTTTTTCTATCACAGCATAAATCACTTTTGAAGTCTGCCCTGCTCAGCCTTTTCAATTCCTGGCTTCCTTCCATTTCTCTAAAGGACCCAGGGATATCCAAAACTTTTCAAAAAGTACCAAAGGCCATCCTATGAGGAACTCTCATAAGAACTTTCACTTACTATCTAGTGACCGTTTGGTGAAATTTCATATATGTTTAATATTTTTATATATCCCTCCCCCTTTTGTTAGTATAGTTGTATGCAGGGGAAATAAGGGATTGTGTACAATGTAGCTCTTTATTTTGCTTGGAAACATTTTTGACCCATCACCTGAAGAGTTATGACACCTTAATGTAATAGGTCACAGTTTAAGAATAGGTTCGGTCACACAGAAAACCCCCACCTGCATTGGCTTGGCCTACTGGTGCACCACCAGTTTAACTTTTACTGGCTGCAGCCAGAATTAGAAGGTCTCACAGGCAAGACACTGCTCCTCCATGAGGCTCATCCTTTAGCTGCATGCTTGATCCTGTAGTGTTGACGAACAACCAAGTCACGGCCTCGCCTTGCTCAATGCAGTTAACATATCACACCCATTGCATTTTCCAGCCATCACACCACTCACATTAACATGGAGGTTTTGTATGAATTAAAGAGGACTTCAGCCCTATTAAGGGGAAATCTTAATATTCACTTACTCACTTAATAATAAACAAGACTATGCAATCAGTTTCATGAACCCATACAATTGTTTAGAATTTAGTATGCAAGAGGTTGATCTGAAATTGGGAGTCAGACCCAATTTAAAAACAGCACAATATTTCTATTGTCTTTGAAACAGAAAACTCTTCAGCTTGACCATTCAGTGTAGACCAGGAGATATCAAGGAATTATGAATTTTTGCTTACATCCGTTTTCTATAATAAGATACTAATAACATGCAGTTGGTAAAATCTCCACCCACAGAATTTTGGGAAGTTGCTTGATGCTGTGCATAAGCAATGTAAGACTCAGCCCTCCTGAATTCGTAAATTTACAAGTATGGATATTTTTACAAAAATGAAGGACAGTGGAGAATCTCACGAATCTCCAATGCCATGAAATAGCATAGCTTCATAATTCTCCTTCTGATATGCAATTGTAATAAACCAACTTCTCTCATCACATCTCAGCAAGCACAGAAAAAAGAATCTCTTTAAAACTTTTCTTTCAGAAATATCTCTCATATGAAGGACATATTTCTTGAGTTTTTGTCTTCATCAGCTGATCTTACTTGCATTTTCAGCTGGCATTTTCAGTTGGCTATGTAGAATGAATAAATTACTGTTAAGAAAGAAGTTTTCACTTTTACTTCAAGAAAAAATTACTCTCAATGCAATGTCTTTACAGTTTTGCCATCAGATTGTTTCATTCACTTTCTGCAAGATCATTCAAGCTCCATGGACTTAGGTTACAAAGGCTGACAAAAAATTAATATAAAGATTTTAAAGTGAAATTTCCATTAAGAACCCTAAAATTTCCTGTTTTCAAGATAATGATCTTAGATGAATATCTGCTTTTTAAAGCAAATATTTTCCCAATACATTTGTCAGTGACCATAAAAAAAAGAGAAGAAAGCAGGAAGTGGACAGTTAAAAGAAAAACTTGCCACTAAACATTACTATGAAAATAATTAATTTTAAAAACAGCTGAAAATAAGCACTATCAGCCCAGAACCACCAGCAATGAAAGCTGGTGCATGAAATCCCTCCCACTGAGTGCCAACATTTTTACTGATTTCAAGTGCTGAATAGGAAATAAAAAAAATCAATCGAACACTATATTGGTCAGCTATTTTTCTTTCAGTGGCATCCCAGATATCGTGCAAATCAGCATGAATAAGTCCAAACTGCAGGAGACCGTATTTATGATCCCTGCCAACTCAAAAACACCCCATGTGGGGAAAGCAAGCATAACATTAGGGAGACTTTCTAGAGGAAATATTTGTATGGTATTGCCGTAGTGTATTGTCAGGAGGCAAAACAATACACAGAAATGTTGATATTATCATTTAGGAACACTTACTTGACAGGTTTTCCACTTGTGAGATCACTTGTGATCGCATGTACTTGCACAGATAGCTCTCCATGTCCAGTTCTACAAGCTGAGCCTCCTTAAATGGATTTGTCTTTCCTTGCTCCATGCACAAGTGTTGCTCCTTTAACTATGTGCCAGAATTTGCAGGTTTTGTAGCAGAAAGGATAAATCTGCAACAAAAACCCCCACATTTAAGCTCCCACCTAAATGGAGCCCAGTATGCACGCTGCAGACTGCACACAGCCAACGCCCTCTCTGACAGCTATCAAACCCAAAACAATTTCCAGATCCTGGGAACCATCCCTTGGCAGAAACTGCCCTTCACATCTGGAGTAGGCAGCAAGCAGTCAAAAGTGATGCCTTGCAAAACTTGCTCTTCATCCAAGGCAAAATGTAACATACTGCTTCTCAAAGCACATGATGGAAATCTAACAGTGCACGGTGGTTTTTTAACAGCTCTACTGCAGTACTGCTCTTGTTCCCACTAGGGAGCTTGAAAGCTGGGAGAGGAGCAAACCCTTAGGGATGGCCAAGGACTTCAGTCAATGGTAACAATAGAAGAGCATGAATCATGTCTTTTTAGCAAGTTCATACAAACTTTATGTTGGCTTGAAACTCTTCCCCATTAAATAATTGAATTACAAGAAAAGAAAGGTGGAGAAACATTGTTGCCTTATGAGGCATTAGTAAGAGTTCGTTCCTAGGCAATGGGTGATGTTGCTTGATGGTGCCACCCTAAAAATAAAGCTATAGGGAAGCAGCCATCATTCCAATTTGGAGTTGTATTTGTAAATAAGTGCTTGAATTCAATATGAGTTTCCTCAAATTCTTCGTAAGTTATTGAGTCTATCGCCAGTTCCTATTTTCCTGTCTTTCTAATGCCCACAGAAGTAAATAAAGTTCAGTTTAAAAGAATGTACGATCTGAAGAAAGTTGCTATTAGAAGATGTACGAAACAGTTTTCAAATGACTCTTTTATGACAGTAACTAACCGAAACTGCCAGCAATAATTTAAAGCGATGATGAAGAATGTGCTGTAACTGGTGGACAGAGGCAGCTCCAGTTCTTCACTATCTCCTCCACAGTCCCATCAGTGGATGCAGAGGCAGCTGTGCCGCTGAGGAAAGTGGAATTCACTGAATGGGCCATTCACAGCAGGTAAGTGCCCCAACGGAAGGTGCTGGAGCCACCCTTAACATAAGGCAACCCCAGGGTGCCTCCTGCTGACCATAGGTTAGATCAAGACTCTAAGAGCACAAATATGACTTCCAGCACTTTGTTCTTGGTTGTACTGCATGATGAGAAAATATACCTCAGATTCACTCATGAGTTTGCTATAAACATAATCAGATAATCAAAGTTCTACTGATTGAAAGGAGGAAATGATATTTGCATTCAGGAACTCTGTTTTATCTACCTCTGCACACAAATAACTGCATGCTAAAAATATGAGAAAAGTACCAAAAGAATTATCATTTTCCAGCAAAAACATGTTCCTTTTTGTTGAGTGACTAATTGATTTTTTTTTCCTCTGCGGCATAATACAATTATTGGAAATTGCAAAGCAATAACAAAGACTCTCTCAGCATAAAATTGTTAGAGGATAAGAAATCAAAGTCAGGAAAAGAGTAACTGCTTGAGGCATAGGTCATCTCTTGTGCTGTAGAATGTTCTAACTACATTAACTTTGTTGTACACCTGAAACTTCTAATTACAAATGAGGCCACATGTGAGTTTCCATGAACTTAGGTGAATTCAGAGCACTCTCAAAGAAATTTTTTTAAAAAGAGGATGTGAGAATACAGAAAGCCCACAGTTCTACCAAGAAATGTTTTTCCAGTTTCTCTCTATTACCTATTTTCCATGGTCATTTTTCACACCAGAGCAAAAATGCCGTCGTGATAGGTAACACCTGCATCCCCGGGCAGTCATCCTTGGGTGGTTTCTGCTGTGATCCTGTCTTCTACCAAAAGCTACTGCTTAATTCATTGCTGCCCTGCATTTCAATAGCCATTTATGTCTGCGCAGTCTCTCTGGAAAATGCTAAAAATACAATGAGGGCATGAATTCAGGATTATTGTTTGGCAGTATTTTGCCTACCTTTGTGCCTGGTAGCTCATGGAGGAGAGGGAAGAAAGTGGCTTTGGCAGTGCCCTGTCAATTTTTGGATGCTGCTACTGCTGTTATCCATCCCTGCACTTTACAGAAATGAAGATGACTATGCAAAACACATTGAACATCAGAATATAGGTCAAGAACCATAAGATAAAAGGAATTAACTATTCTGTTGGGAAATATTTAGATGTTAGATTACTCAGACTGGAATGCAGTTTCTGTGTTTGACATACCTGTCTGTTATTGTTCAGACTTACTGCCTTTGGAAAGAGATTTAACAAAAAATGCAAGTATACTTAGCTGCAAAATGAATGTTTCTGTAGGTCTGGGGTTTTGTTTTTCCCCAGTAAGCTGCTATATTTGCCCTTAAGCCATTAACAATCAAGACTTAACAAACAGCTGTTTCTGTAGTGCCTGAAAAAGCTCACCATTATTAACATGCATGACATTAGCAATCCTTCCGATGACATTTCTCATTTTCTCTTCCAGTTTACTGAGTAGCAAAAGGCCACATCAACAAGGCAGCAATGAAGAAGGAAGGGGTGAGACAGTGGAAAAGTGAAGGAGTGAGTGAGTGAGCAAAAAAAGGCAGACACTGGGAAAGTAAATCTTAGCTTTGTGAATTGCACCAGTTTACTTGCACTTGCTTTCACACACAGATCCAAAAATTACACTGCAGAAGAAATAAGCAAAATCATCATAAAGAAAAGACAACATTGGATTGTAATCCATTAAAAAATTGCTCTTGGGTGGGTTTCAAACAGACCTTTGCAGAGATATTAAGTTTAGTAGCTCCTAAGAGCCTAAAAAAAATCAGTTGAATCAATGAGATGTTGTTCAGCAATTTCAGCCAAAGTTGCAAAATTTAATTGTCTAAATTTTTTTTGCTAGAGGTAACCTCACAGAGCACTTGGCCGTTCCTGATGCTAGTTCTAAGCAAAAATGTGATCAGTGCAACACAGTTTGGGCACAGGTTTGTTTGCACACCTTACCCATCATCCCCTATGAAAAACGTGGGTGTCCCTTGCCCACTTGGCTTTTTGTCTGGTGATTCTGTGTGTCTCCAGCTTTAATTCATTCTTCAGAACTTAGGACTTCAAATCACTAGAGTAATTCGAGGTATAGTTAAGGAGCTGTTTCAATCCATTGATAAAAAATAATTGAGATAGCAGTTTCTAAGCTCTCACACAGGAATCCCTAACTTCCCACTGGAGCCTGCTCTGGTTGGAACTGCCACCATTGGCACTGCTTCAGATCAAAGGTCCACATTATCAGAGTATTTTTCATTGAATACTTAATCTACTTAGCCTATACTTTTAGCTCCCTCACTGCATTGCACGAAGTCCTTTTGTGAGAATAACGTTAGAAAATTTCATTTCCACTGGCTCTTCTTTACTGATTCCTTGGGTTAAAGGCAACTCAGAAACTAACAACAGACTCTATATGAGAGTATATAAACTCACAGACATTAATTAAATAAGCTGCTTAGTCTGCCTTTTATTATCTTTTCTGCAGAACACAATCAGTGCCTTAACCGTGCAAGCAGGAGTTCACATTAACATATGCTCGAGTAAGTGGCTGTGTTTCCATTTCAACACGAATAACAGTAACAGCCAAAGTTAACACAGGGTTTCACCTTTCAGTAAAGTTTTCAAATACTTCAGGATTTACTCTGGTCAAGCTTATTCTCTGAGCAGTGGAACATACTATTCTTTTTATAAAGCTTGGACCACCTTCTGCAGTCATTTCAAAAGATGTTTTCCGTTTATTCCTCGTATGTTTTAAAAATATATATCTTTGAATTGTATATTCCTATCAATTTATAGACACTGAGACTGCTCTGACCCACCTGGTTTGTTTTGCAGACTAGACTGACAATTAAGAAATTTTTGTAGGCTACACTGACAATGTGGAAAATTAAGCAGAGGGTTTCAAAAAATGTAAATGCCAGAATGTGTTTCATGGTTGTCCAGGAGGTTCTGCCAGTTGTGGTTAAGCATCAATAGTTTTGTATTGGATATTCCTTTGATGCTATTTTTCAGGCATACCTATTCAAGGAGTTACACATGTGGAAGGCTCTGCTGGGCAAAGTATTTTCTCATAACCACTGATCCAGAACCTAGTCCCAGAGAGAAAACAGTCTTTTCTCTCTTTAAAGTCCTGACCTGGCTCCAGAATCACCCTCAAAAGGATTCACTTCTTACAGATCTGGATAAGATCGTTCAAATCTCCAGAAGAAACTGATTGCATAATGGTTAAAACTAATGCTCTAGTAAGACCCCAAGCCTTGAATAAAATCTTGAGTTGCTTTTCAAGATTTTAAGTAGTAACTTACCACCACAAGTTTGCTTTAATCTTCTAATCATTCAATAAAGCATTTCCTGTCATTCTTACGTATCATTGTTGGCTTTTGTTTGCTGACAGATTGTTTTTACAGTTTCACTTCTCAGATGGTCTTCCAGGGAGGAGAAGATGATTCTGAGCAAGCTACTGGGATCTGCGTTCACGGCACTGAGGTGACAGCAATATGTTCTCTGAAATAGATAGTTCCCATTTGCAAGCCTTTCTCGAGCTCATCCTCTTACAGAAACACAGAGATATCAAAAAATATTGTCTTTGAACTGATCAGTCATCATATTAAACTTTCCCTTTTGTTGCACTCATGATGTTACCAATGTTATCCAAAACAAACACTTACATGTATTCAAGCAAAGAAGTAAATATGCTTCTGAAGGAAGTACTAAAGGAGGCTGGAAGTTTATTTTACTTTCTTCTTTTTATACCTAACGTAGGAGGGAATGTTTGCTTAAGAAATACTTAATATATAATTCAAAATTAGAATTAGTCTCAAAAGATACAGACTTGAATATCACATAAAAAGGGGATTTTTTTCTGGGTGACTCTGACACTGACCCCTCAGTGGAGTTGCTAAAAATTAGAATATTGCAATCTTTAGAAAAGTTGGAATAGGATATTCTGTATTTTTACAGATTATGTCTTTCTACTTGGTTAACCCAAATTAATCTGCCCTTCATTAGCAGATTCTAATTAGGTATGAATGCTTAATATGGGAAGACTTGAAAACCCTTACTTTTTGGTTTTGGGTTTAGATCACAGGTTTTGAAAGACTTACATGTAAGAGAATTGAGACAAGATGAAAAAGCTTAAAACTGTACATGGGAGATCAGACACTGACTTCTTCCAAGACTCAAGTCATTTGTTTGCACAAGTCCAAAGGAGAGTGTGTTGGAATTTCCCATTTTGCAGATAGCATTTATAGGTAATGACACTCCAGTGAGCTGAACCACAGAAAATGTAGATGCTTACAAGTTTGTAGCACACTACTGTGATTGACATATGCAGTGGCAACCTTCATGACCTACTCACCTTCCTTTTGACTGGATCATGCCCCTCACTGCTTTCAAAACTCCTCTTTCTCACTGGAAAATAACTGGCAAAGTTCCAAAATGAACAAGAAAAAATCCCTAAACCACTAAAGTAGAACAGGCCAGGGAACCATCAGAGCCCCTCTGCTACTGTTTAAAATTAATGTTTCGCTCAGAGAGGAGATAAGAGTGGGAGCTTATCAACTCAGGGATAGCTTAAAAGATTTTCCCTTCTTTGATCTTAGCAAGAACCCATTTACTCTTCTGTGCATCAGCAGTAAATTTCCTGGAAGATCCATAGCTACTGTCGTTTAAGGAGCAACTGATGTTTGAAATACAAAGTTCATCTTCATTGCCAGGTGTCACTGCAGCAAGTATACTAAACTTATGGAAACACTGCTTGGAAAGACTTTACATCAGTTGGTTGTTTCAGGTGTGTTATAATACTGATTTGTAATTCAGAACAGAAATATTTCCATCACTGTGTGGTAACAGCAATGTCAGTAAGTCCTCAAAAGAGTAGGGAGTTTTTCCTCATCAACTGCAAAAGTTCAAATCCTTACCTTGTGTAGCAGGTCTGAAGTTTGAACTGAGAAGTATCTCAAGATACACTGCAAAAGGTGTGCTCAGCCACCTGCATGCTGCTTTTTTATCTATATATTTTTATATGGCATAAAATAATTAATGAAGTGAATATCAAAAGAAAANNNNAACCCCAAAACAACCAATATCAAACACATCCCAGAAGATTCAGCAGCTTATCAGAGAATTTTTAAATGAAATGGGTATGCGTCTGAGAAGGCATGTAACTGTCCTCTCATATACCCGCAATGAGAATCCCTGTTTCAGAGCAAAAAGGAATTTTCAGAGCAAAGCAACTGTGCCATGTAGGTTATCATGATTTCTTGACTTCAGTGCAGTGATTTGTATCAGTGACAAATTGATTCCAGACAGGAGACATGCATGGTTATTGTGCCCTAAGGTTGTTACGAGAGTCAAGTTAGTTATTAAAGAATTTGAGTTTAACTGATAGCTAAGTATTCCAAATGTCATGTGAAATATTTGTGGATAAATTTGTTCATCTGATAATTGAGTTCATCTGATAATTGGGTTCTATAAGCGTAACTAAGGCCAAATTCTCCAGCACTATCTCCAAAATAACAGTACATTCTACATCTGTTGGCCTACTTCTGCCAAAAAAAAAAAAATAAACTACAAACATAAAAAGGATAAAAAATTGCTGAGAAAATTTTCTTTTTTGTTTTCTTCTTTGAATTAACTAAGAGCATTAACTGTAGCTCTTCATTTCTTCTTAATTAGGTATGTGATTTCTTGGAATAACCTTACTATACCTGCTCAGTTTTGAACCAAATAAAAACAACAGATGTAAATGAAACCTGCTCTGATCACGATCTATCAGACAGCTGACAAGCATGAAGTTGAGAGAGCAGAGTGATACTTTCACAGTTTCCACCAGATCACACTATTGGTAAATATGTTGTGAACTTTAATGAGTATTGCATTTCTCCCAGTTTTCTAAGTGCCTTTTGCAATGTTGTCCTTTTAATGTGGAAGCTAGAGTAAAAACAAAAAAACAAAGGGCTAGGAAAATGTTTTTAACTTTAGTTTAGCAAACCAAGTTTTGGAAATTTCTTGCACTGTTCACTTAGCAATTATCATTTCCAGATGAAGTAACACACAACATGTCTTGGTCTGACATGTTTTTAGTTGATTTTACATCAGAGTATTTCCACAGAGGGAATTTATCCAATATATCCAATTGAATTTATCCAATTTATCCAATACAAGTGAGATAAGAAGCCTGTATTAGTGCACCTTAGTCAAACATCAAGAGCAGCAAAATGTCTGCACTTGGACTACAGATAAATTGTTTTC
This sequence comes from Machaerirhynchus nigripectus, assembly GCA_013397975.1. Taxonomy (NCBI): domain Eukaryota; kingdom Metazoa; phylum Chordata; class Aves; order Passeriformes; family Dicruridae; genus Machaerirhynchus; species Machaerirhynchus nigripectus. Next base: position 613,889 of record VZRQ01006437.1, on the reverse strand, counting down.
ATAATGGATTTTATTAATTGAATTAATTTTCATGTCTAAGCAGGATTTAACTAAGGTCATATTTGCAACTATCATCCAATTTAGCAATCACCAACCAATTTAGAGGTGCAGTATTCCACAGAATCATAGAATAATGCAATGGTTTGTGTTGGAAGGGATCTTACCATCTAGTTCCAACCCCTCTGCCATGGGCAGGGACACCTTCCACTAACCAGGTTGCTCAAAACCCCATCCAACCTGGGCTGGAAAATCTAGGGATGGGACATCCATGAGTTCTCTGGACAATCTGATTCAGAGCCTCACCACCCTCACAATAAAGAATTTCTCCCTAATATCTAATCTAAACCTGCCCTCTTTCAGTTTGAAGCCATTGCCCCTTGTCCTATCACTGCATGCCTTTGTGTTTCCTGTATTTTAAGTCCCAGACTGTAAATGAAGAAACTCAAATGTCATTTTTTAATTTTGTTTGAATGACAAAGGTAAGGTCTCGATAGGCTGGGACAGTCACTTTTTTCCCACCCCAGACAGAGGTTATGGTTACAATATTCATATGTATTGACATTGGTTACCCACCCATATGTTTTGTATCCTCTGGAAAGTAGTCATTCATATAACATTTTATATATGTTTGCTCAACATAAACAAAAATCTCCCACCGTAGCTGAGAGGTACATTTTTCTTCTCAAGAGAAATGTCACAGACTTCACTAGCTTACATTGTGAGCAGTCTTTTAAATGTATTATGCTTTTTTTAGCAATTATTTCTCTTTTCAGAGCTGCCAGACTCCAGCTTTCCACAGGTCCTAAAGACATATCCCAAAATATTTTAAAATGAAGGAATTTTCTAAAATAATTTTTTTTTTAACCTGAAAGTCTGGAAAAACAACCCACAAGCCATTCCTCTAATTGCTTTTATTGTAGAATCATATAAAACTGACTTTGTAGAGAAGGCAAAGCCCTCCTAAAGGCCTCTGGGAATCTTCTGACATGTCCAGTAGAGGAGTAATCAGAGGGCTGAAAGTGGTTAAAGAGACAAACCCAGGCAAAGGAGAAAGAAAGGCTCTTGAGAGCCATTTTTGCATGTCTGAAAGGGAAAAGAACAGGCGTAACAAACACAAAAGTAGTGCCAAGTGAGACAGTTAAAAGAAAACCCAGCAACACTGTGAGCAGTGCAATGAAACGCCTGAGTATGCTCCAAGATTATTCCTTGCCAATTATCATTTAAGCTGATAATACATGGAACTCCTGCTCAGCAGAGGTCCCATTCACCTCACCGTCTTATTTTCCTTATCTGCAGGCCATGAAGGACAAAGATTTCTAAAAACATATATGCTATCAAGGTCACAGGACAATCAGTGACAAGTGGGTTAATCATCATTTTGCAAAATTGGATTTGAAGAAGCAAGGTGCTGAAATTACTGTAGACATGGCAAATCCTTCTGCATCATCTCTTCTGTTTTATTCATTGAAAATCAGAAATTAAGTTTTTCAATTTGTTTAGTATGATCAGATTAAAAAATTCTTGCAATAATCATCCAGTTTATGAGGACAAGACAATTCTGTACCTGTCTGAGACAGTAAAAAACTAGTCTACAAAGTAAATATTATCCTACAATGATTTGCTGCTTCTGGTTGAGACATAATGTATTAACCTGGATATCCAGTAAACTAATCTAATTTAAAATATGTGTATTTTATAATGCAAAAAATTGGAAAAAATACTGCAGATAAAGTAAATAAAACAGATTAATTATTTCTTCAACATTCAGTAAATTAATTTGACAAGAAAACATTCCTATTGCTTTAAGAACTAGGGCGTCCCTTAGTCAGAAGATGTATAAAGTGTTATCATAATGATTTCATGTGTATGTATGTATATACAACAATATTTTTAAACTGCTTGGGGTGTATGAATAATTTTTAGAGGAAGGAAAAAATCAAAAAAGAAAGGTCTTTGAATTGAATGTAACCAGAAAAACACAATAGTGGACCACACTGTAGGTACAGAAACTAGTCAGGTAGAGAAGGGGTTTTCAAGCAGATATCATGAAAGATGTCTCTGCTGCAAGTGTATATTGAACTCTTTTTTTAAAGGATGTCTTTCTGCAAGAAAAGACCCTATTGAGTATTAGCCTTGCTAATGAGTAGGTGATTAGAAAGCCATACAGAAAAGAAGGAAGAATCAAAGCTGGGCCTTTCCACAGTCAGAAGTCAGTTCAAGCAGAATGAGCAGTAACTTAAATGCATTATGCCAAATTACAGTATCATAGAAGAAAGATAGTTTTGACAATTAAATACTTTGTGTTTTCAAATGCATTTCCTCCTGTTTGTTTGGAGGCGTGTACATGTGTAAAGCACAAAAGCAGCTGTCAAGAGAATTGTGCTGTGACATGTTCCTGCTGAGCTACAGAACTCTCCTAAGGTCCGGCACCAGAGCAAGCTGAGTGGAGTTTCTCATGGGCTGTTTGGTAAGAAATTGCTGTCAGTCTCACAGGTAAAACTTCCTTCTCAGTGACTTTAAGAAAGAGCAGTTCAGCTGCCTGGGGACATTAGTATGAAGGACACTGGTTGTAAGAGCACTGGTTTTCTCTTTGAGCCTTAGAATTCAGGTTTAAGCCAACTAGAGTCCAAGGTCTACCCAAGGCTAAGATGAATGGCAACCAAGTACTAAGAACTAGCCACCACCATCAGATATTGATGGCTCAAGAGGTCTTTTCACAGACATATTGATCATGGTATCCAATGCAAAAGGCAACAGTCAATTTTTTTGACAGCTTCAGATACAAATTATTTGCGTACAACCTTGTTACGTACAACCTTGTAGTGAGACGCCACTGATAACAATATTCACAGGAAAGGTTAAAGATAAATAATGCTTAGTGAAAAGGAAGATTTCCATGTGAGAAGGAGCTCAGAACACTAATAATCACTTGTGGATAAAGCAGACAAAACTCTATTCAAAAGCCAAATGACCATAATCAGGTTCAAAATCAAAGATTCATCTGCATCTACTATTTTGTATTTTTAAATGTGCAGTACAGAAAGCATATGATGCAGATGACAAAGTGAAAAGTTGATGGCATAGCTATTTCTTTTAATTTTTAATATAAAGTCATGAAGAGTTTGCTTCAGAGAAAAAGGTAGACAGTTTTTCCATTTCTAAGAATGGAAACACAAGGTAGCTACTGTAATTTTAAATGCTGACCTTGCTTAGAATTCTCTGTGCCTCTCCAATTTATATTTTTAATATGAAATAAAAATCTTCTGCCTTCTAAATCAATTGTTTTATGGCTTATTTTTCTACCACACACAAAGTATATGAATCATATAAATTTCCATTTAAAATTTTTATTAAGTGACTACAGATATAAAAAGATTATAGCCCCAGTTCTATGGCCTTCTCATTCACAGATTTGTATTGTTCTCACAATTCTTACTGCATTAGGGAAGAATATAAGATCTTTCCTATAATTAAATTTTCCAGTGGATAATTTACCATTCCTATATGTCTGCGCATTTTCTTATAGGATACTTTTTCATGTATTAAATAAAATAACAACATTACAGTTGGCACTAAAAGACTTCTATGACCTGTAATTATATGAAATATTTGGCAGATGCTTTCTCTAAGTTTTTTGTATATTAATATGTCTTATCTTTAAAAAAAAAAGGCTAAAAAGTTTAGTTCATTTTTGCTAGGTATTCTTAAGATATTATTTTAATTAAAAAGACAAATTGAATACTCATTTGGTAGTACACAGGCTTTTTTTAAAATGTTATATTAGAGTCTTGATAAAATTAGTAAAAGATCTTAAAACAGATCTTTTGCTTACTTGGAATATACCCTCCAGACAAGTCACCTTAATAGATCGAAAATATAAATTAGTATTTACTGTCATTTGCTTTGGCCTATAAAACTCATACAGCTTTGCAAGACAAAACTGGCTGAAACAGAGTTTCAAATTCATTAACTTCTTAGGTTTAAAAATTAAGTCCTTGTAATTATTTTTAAACTCGTATCACCCACATATACCTTTTTTGTCTCAGAAATAAAGGAAGCCATGCCTCAGAAAGACTCACAAGCAAATGCCCTGTGCAAAAAGCTTTTGAGTTTGTAACATCCATACTTCAACAACAGCCTGCCCTCCAACCTGCCAGGTAACCTGACACAGATTTTCTGAGCATTTATGAAACCTGATAAAGTAGAAAAAAATATCAAAGCCTCAAGAGGTTATCTTTTTCAAGTTTTCCAGAACACTGTAATAAGGGCAGACTATACTTTATACACTGCATAAAAGTAACTTCCACTGCATTTTTGTCTTTACGAGGTTTAGGGAGGATTTCTGTGTTTAACTTTCTGCTCATGTCTTTCCTCCACTAACACAGGGGAGCCTATTTTCACTTACAAACAGAACTATTTTTATAGAGAGGCAGTCATACAATATTAGACTCTCATATCTCTAGCACTGATAACTCTTGCAGAAGCCAACATCCCTAGTGCATAAATGTAAATATAAGAATAAACTTTGGAGTTAGTAACAATAAATAAATCTCTGTGAAAGTTAGTGTTTCCTTCAAAGATTGGGAGTAATATTGTAACTCCAATGAAGCCAGCATCTGGCCGAAACATAATCCAACACCTGAGCAATACAGAATTCTGGGAAAAGAGGCATTTAGCAATGTAATGAAATTATTACAGCCAGAACAAACAAGGGTGTCCTTGTAGCACTTCCACAGGGAAATAGGAGAACTGTTGTAAACACATTGGTAAAAAGTCTCTTAGGATTTCTTTCTTGACTTTTGAAAATCCTAGATAATAGAGAAATTTCAAAACCATCCTGAGCAGTAGGATGTTCTTTATCCTTAGCCACGACTGTGACTTTTGCAGGAAATTTTCAGCTTGGTAATTTAAGAAATATATGAAAAATTATATAGAATGTAAAGGTCAAGAAATAATTCCACAACAGGAAAAACACAAGAGTAAAGAGGAAAGGAGTTGGATCTAAATAACTATATAAACCATTCAGGAGGGAACATCATCACAGACTATCATCTCCTCTGAGTTTACATAACAACAGAAAAATAATTATTCCCAGATGAAAAAGAAGGAAGGAGAAGGAGCCAGAGCTGGACAATATATCATTTCATATTCAAAAGACAAATCATTTGGGATTTAAAATAGTGTTAGAGAGGCTTCATCCTGCATAGTACTGCATAGAGAGGCCATCAGGATGCATGACTTAAATTATTTTTCCAGGCTTTTCCTATCCATAAATTGACTTCATTCTGCTTGTCAGAGTCCTGAGGGTGCTGCCAGCCCCCATGGGCCCGAACCAGCTTCCTCAGGGGTCTCCACATGCTCTGCCCCCATGTCCAGCAGTGAGGGGAGGGTGGCCTGTGCTGGGGTCACCTCAGCTGGCCTGCCCACCACCAGCAGCTGGCCCCTGCCATGCCCTGGCACCTTTCCTTAGACCTGGTGTTCAAACAGGGTCAGGCTTCCTGCAGGGGGCAAGTCAGGTCCAAGCCAGTGCAAGCCGAGAGGAGCAACAACCCAGCCCAGCTCTCATCAGTGAAGTTCTCCCACTGGGCTCCAAAGAGCTGGGATTTCACCTTGGGTTTACTATTCCGTATATACCCAAAAGAAGATGATGTTCACAGAGCTGGATGCACCTTCCCCACATCCCTGCACCCCAAAAAAGGGCTGCTTCTCCCACACTGCTTTTGGGAGCTCCTCATTCGTTCAAGCAGGACACTTCAAATTTATCATGTATTTCTGTTGCAGACTAGTCATACCTTTCCTAGAAAGATGAAAACAGGTCTCGAGAAAGAGCGTATCACTGTAAACATATGCACACTGAATCAAAAATATGCAGGATCAAAAATATGTCTCTAGCTGGATTGCTTCCCACCCAGAGGGCTGCAAAGCATGTAATGTATCAATAAGTTTCCTGACACCTTAAAATTGAAACACCTAGACTTCCCTCCTAGCTTAATTTTTTCTTTTTTCTTTTTTTTCCTCAAGTTATGATACGATAATTAGATTTTTTTTGCCTCAAAACCCATGACTAAATTCCTTTAATTTTAATGACATTATTTCAGCTCTTCAATCATAGGGTTAAGCCTTTCCTCTAGCCCAAGGCATTTCATAATTACCTTCATAGAATGGCAAGCACATCAGAACTTTCATAAAACATCAAACATTAAAATGTTGTAATATTGACTCAGGACTCAAATCTCCACAAAAATATATCAATATAACGCATATTCCTAAATGGTGTCTTTCCTGGGACCTACAAGCTAACACTGCACTTCCTCAGAAGCAGCACAATGCACAGCACCTCTGATCTGTCCCAAAATGTTAATGGGATCGTGTCATTCCATAACAGTAACAGTGAGTGTGCAAATGAAGGTTTTTCAAGTGAATGAGATATTAAGGCCGTTATGTTCTGACTATTAAGGCAATGTCAGAATTTTTTAAAAATCTGGCATATAAATGAAACAAACACATTTTACTGTGCTTTCATTAAACCAGAAAAAGCACAAGAGCAAAACCAAGTAGTCTTTATGTTTCACTCTGAGGTGCAGGACTCTCTTTAAAATATAGGATTTAGACCCCTAGAATCCCATCTGGATCAAATTCCGAATTCCAATTTCCAGTCTCTTGACATGGAAAGATTTGTCAAAATGAATTTCAACAGAAGATTTTTTTGTAACAAGAAATTGGCTCTTCCTGAAATGTGCTTTATAAAAAATCCTGACTAGCTCTACACAACCTTCCCATACAGAGAGTAGCAAATATGCTTAAACTATAACAGTGAGGTTCTGCCCTTGGGTGTGCAGGTATCTGTGGAAAAATAATAAAAAATTGTAGCACTGAGGGGCAGCATGTTTTTAAAATTACAAGTACTGGTTTTAAGATCAAGAGAAAAGCATCCTATTCTCTACTTACTCTTCTGGGTGATGATGAGAAAACCACTTCCCTTCTAACATTTAAAGTAAGGACAATAACTGCATCTCTTTGCAAACAGCTGCAAGATCTGTTACTGCAACAGACAGTAGTCGACTTGAGTATCAGAGCACTTTACTCAAGATACACAACTCCAGAAAACCACACTGGGAGTAGTTAGACACTAAAAAAATTATCAGCACACGCTATGGAACAGTGGGCAGCTCTGAAGATCTTAGGCCTCCCAGAGGTTTTATGAGACTGAGAGACACAGAAGGGGTATCACTCAGAAGTGGTGATTTGCAGCATCCTAGACATAGGCATGGACTGCATTTGCAGGTTACATTTTGTGGTGTCTGGTGGGCAGGACAGGGCTTGAGATTCCCTTGATAAAAGTCTATGACACCCTTACCTCTCAATGTTGATCAGCATAACACAGGGATAGGGTGAGTTCAGCCAAGCAAATAGCACTGAGAGTACAGGATCAACTTGGAAATTGCTGTTTCTGAAATGGTTCCCTAAGGAACTGTCATCACCAGCTCCCTTTTCCAGGCATTCTGCTTCAGTAAGTTCAGGAAGATACTGAGCAGATCCCTGTGCTCCCACTTGTCAGGCTTCAGCATGGTGGCTGCCTGCCCCTGGCTGTAGGAAGCCCTGCTCCGGCTCTGCTCACCCCTCCCAGGATGTGTTGGGTGGCACAGAACCTGGCAGTTTTGTGCCAAGGGCTGGCAGCAGCATGGCTGGAGCTGGGGATCCAACAAACACAGGAAAGCAGAGGAAGGTGAGAGGAAGCCCCCAGCCTTCCCTTCCAGCTCCAGGCTGCCCCTGCTTCTCTGCTGAGTGTGTGTGAGACAGCAGCCACCTGGGAACATATGTCCTGATGGCATGTTCAGGGTGCTGGGAGGGGAGAGCACGTTACCCGGTGGAGGGCAGCTCCTCTCCACAGTCTCGCAAACATCGCTGGGCTTCAACTTACGGCTGTGCAAAAACAGCTCTTGGCCACCGCTCTTCCACAAAGCAGCTAGAAAAGGGATCATGGTCTGTTCAGAGCCCATAATTGTCCATTCCTGACAGTGAATTAAGACAGGAAGCCATGTAGTGTTTTGCAATCTCTCTCCACATTTGTGTGCCGTGTTTCCTGACTACTTCAAGGCTGTTTCCTTTAGTAGCCAGCTTAGGAGCCCTTGGTGCAGTCTACATGTCCTTTACTCCCTCTGTCTATGCTGTGATCAGCACAGGTACCTGTCTCAAGACATTTGCTAAAAGTGGATTTCTTAGTCATGCCAGATGGCTGCCCTTTATAGTTGATCTTTCTTCGTTCAGATGGAACAGAGGAAAATATGATGTTACAGTCTGTGGAGAAGGCATTGGCCTCATCAGAGCCATTAACTCCCTCTACACACATTGCATCTCCTTACAGCATCCTGCAAGAGACAGCACTTGTCTAAGCCCAACAGGGACAGCTTTCTGTGGTGTGAGGCCACGGCTGAGGCACAGTGACTTCTAGGGCATTGTGTGGGACATGGGACACCTTTGAAGGACTGAGAAGTGCTGAGCACAGTCAGACCTGGCAAAAGTTGAATCTATATAGTATTCATGTTCTGGACCCCAGCTTGCTTTATGTGCTGGTCCTCACCCAGATTTCCTGTGATGAAGAAGTGCCTCCCTAACCCAAGGCTAGAACCCAGACATGGATCAATGTGTCAGTAGCACAGCACGTGAGATGATCCAGCAAGCCCACCAATACAGAGCTGCTTGGCCGTGGGGGATCTGTACCAGCACTAGGGCTGCTGTGAAAGGGGACAGCATCTACAGCTGCCTCTCTGGAAGAGCTCTGCTAAGATTCTAATGGGTTTGCAAGGGAGGGAGAGAAGAGAAAGCTGAGCAAAAGTCTTTGCAATCTTTAAAGTGTAATTTTGGAAATATGTTAATGGCTTCTCTGCGCTCATCTCAGTTATTAGGGAAGCTTATTTCAAAAAGAGTGCCCTGGGAGCTATAAAGCAGGTGTTCACATTTACTGTTGTTTTTACATAACAAACCAGTGTAATTTAATGCCTCTGATTGGATCAGATGGAGGAGTCATTACCCCCATTTTGAATATAGTTCTAATGTCAAAGGACTCTTGGTTTCCATGAAAAACAGTCAGAGAGAATTAAGTGCTCAGAATTGGAGTAGAAAAAGAATATTTCAAACAATCCAGGTTTTCACAGATAAAGAAACTCCATTTATTGCAAAAGAAGACTTTTTAACAGTAACAAAGGAATGTTTATTTGTAAAGAAGTTCACAGGATCACTCTTTCATCATCTGGATAGGCCAGTGCTTGCTCTGAATTCCTTGAAGTAGTGTTAATTTTCAGTGAATGCAGAGAGTTGCTACCGTACCAGCCATGCAGTGGAGGACTGAATTCTGTATATTTGGCAGAATCAGCTAAACTGGAGGAGGAGTTTTTCCACTGATTTTTAGAATCTGAGGGCGAGTTGTGCAATAAAATGACTTTTACTTCATCTTTCTCTTGGAATATGGGCTCTCCCTTGGCTTCAGTAATTAAGTTGCTGGAGAAAATCTAATTACAAATTTAAAATTAACTAGCTGAGAATTGTGACACAAGTGAGTTCCTCATCACTTCAGTTACACCTGTTCAGTAATAAATATCAATGAGTTTTTAGCTTAGAAGAGACAAAAGCCTGTAGAACTGCTTTTTTTACTTACTAGTAAATGTTGGTTCTGCAGCACCACAGAGTTTTGTAAAACCAAAACAGGTTGCAGAATCACAGCTTCTGTGGTAGGAGAGTATTTTATATAGATAATATTTTATATGTGAGGATAGTTTTACATATTTGGACAAAAATTATTTCAGAGCTAAAACCTTAAACCATTCCTACTACAGACAATGGAAAGACTCCCATCTGGCTCCCGCAGACCCAGCACAGACTGCATGCACTGGCAGAGCCCTGACCTTAAAGGAAATGGCAAAGTCTCACTTGATGAAATGACCATTCTTGAGCCATCCAGCTTCTGTTGGAGTGATGTTTATTCACCAAGGCGACTGACTCTATACTCTTTCTTTTGATATTTAATATGATTTTATTTTCCTCAGTTCCAATCCCAGGGAAGCCATTTAGAGGCAATTCCTGAACACCGTAAGAAATCTAAATTACTGGGCAACTTCAGGTCCTCACCATTAGCAAGGCTCACTCTGGTTTTACAGGAGCTAAGACAAATTGAAAAAACATCCCTAGAGGGAAGAAATTGTGCCAGCATAAAACATGTCCCAGTGGTACCAGGACCAGGTCGTGTAACCTTTCACACCCAGAGATCAGAACACACAATCTATCCTCAGTGCTTCTCTCCATTTGCTACCCTTTTTTGTGAACAATATTTGCTCCCGGGCTCTGTGAAATACCAAAGTGAAATCAGGTGCATCTCAGTCAAAGTGACACAGGCATCTTGTCGCTCAAACAACAGTAGCCTGGGGTATCACACATATTTGTCACCAAACCAAATGAAATGGAAAGCAAAAATTAACTTCTCTTTTAAATTGAAGACTATTGTTTCATCCACAAAAAATTATTAACCAAAAAATGCTAACAAGTGCTAACAAAATATTTTCCATTACTTAAGTATAAAAAGTATGGAAAGTCATAACCCATGGAATTAATCTTGCAGAATTTAAATATTTCCACTTTTTGATTCAAAATAGTTGTAAATTAATTTTTTTATTTCTTTGGAGATAATATCTCCAAAGTTAATCCCTGATGATTTTTGTTTGGTAAACTTAGATGAACAGACTTATGATCAAAATTGCTAATGCATCTTTATTCAATTTGGATCTGGAATACTAAAGAAAGATAATATTTTCAACATTTTCAATATTTTCTAAAAGAAGCCCAAAGGTACAGAATCATATAAAAATTTTTTTTTTTTAGAGTTCAACATATTTTACTTAAAAATTGTTTTAGGTCAGTAATGAAATTCATTCTCATTTTATCTGAGTCATTTTAGGCAGAGCTGTCTACAGATATGTAGGTCATTTTGACATAAAAGTGTCCCTGGGAACAGTTCATGTAGCAGTAGGACCCAGAAGGGAAGGTGAAATCACAAGTGCACACCTCTTACTTGTGTGTGCAGTTACACAAGATCCCTTTCATCCCTGATGTACCATCATGATGTCACATTAAGGAACCCCTCTGTAACACAGCTGGACAGAGTCATTACTGAGCCAAGGGCTACTGGTGAGAAAAGCACATACCTGTAACTATGTATATTACAACAAATAATGAGTTCAATTTTCATGGAATCTTGCAGCTCGGTTATGATGACCAGGCCCTCATGAACTGATAAGTATCCTCAATAGAGCTGTACAGTGACCTTTGTTTAATAAGCCAAGAAAATGTGATCATACGTTGCTTTTTATGTAAGGCTGTGGAGGGCGAGTAGCAGTGGCAATCCCTAAGTGGATCACCATGCTTCTTCCCACTTCCCTGTTTCCCTCGTCCTCATTCCCACACTACCTACTGTTCTTATGGCAAGACCCTGCCATGCATTCCTCTCAGACTCCCCAGATTCTTCCCTGTTTTCCCTCTGTTTTTAAATTACTCTGAATGGCAGCTTCTTCCTCCCAACCCTATGGATTGGGTTGGCTACTGGATGCCCTGCAGGCACTAAAGGGTATTTTCTTACCTGCAGCTGTAACAGCCAGGAGGCAGAGGACAGCAAGAAAACTCATGCTGACCTGCTGAAAACCTGAGCTGAAGTGTGTCCCTTACTTCACGGAGGTGGGCTGTAGCCTGACAGGTCAGGGTGGGGTGACAAGGGTGCTTGTCCTACACAGAGAGTTGGAACAAACAAATGGCTTTGGTCAGCCAGGGACCACTTGAGGCAAAGAGAGCAGGGCAGCATGGAGGGGGATAATTTATACTTTTAGTTCACTGTCTGTCGTAGATGGAAGTTACTGAAACTTTTTTCATCGTATTTTTCACTTATATATCAGTTTAAGGGATGCAGGTATACTTATCTGTGGGTAGTCTGACACGTGCTTTGCCGGCTTACATGGGCACTCTGTGAAGGAGGAGAACAAATTATTCTCCTGGATATTAACCACTGCACCTGTCCTCTCTTACTTCATTTCTATGCCGGTTTTCTCCCCAAAGATACAATTAATTGATTCATCTCTAATAAACACACAAGGTGAACTGTAGCTACAGGACAGCTAATTTACCTGAGAGTGAAAGCTATCTGAAAAATAATGTTCCTTATGAGAAACTGGGGGTGAGATGAAAAAAAATATGATACTGAAAAAAAAATTATTAACATACTTGGGGCAACAGGAGCTCACAATTAAAATTCTATGTGCTATAAATACCCACTTGTTTGAAAAGTTTCTTTTAAACTTGGCTAACAAAGCCTAACTGTGTTAAAAGTATGCTGACCTATTTGCTGCAGCTTTGGTTCACATAGTAAGTCCCATGATGAGTTTCAGTCTTCAGGCTAAACACTTCTTCATTTATTGTCTCTTGTTTTACCAGCTGGACTTCCACATTCACAAGTATGTGACATGCAAGTAATTAATGGTACTGTAAGTACTCAGAAACCACTTTCTGCACCTACAATCCTGTACAAGATCCTAAGAAGTGTCTAAGAATAATTTAACATATATTTTTATGGCAAAGAAAGTAAGAGTTGCACTTTGGTATTTGAAGTCTCAGGCTTTTTATCCTGAGTTTTGAGACTGGAAAGATGTTTTCCTAGCAAATGGAAGCTGTGTGCTTATACTCACCTAATATGAAGGCTTAAGGGCTAAATGGAAAAATCTGAAGTAAAATCACCAGAAAAAAAGCTCACTTTAGGTGGCATTATGGTTAGAGACCTAACTGCAGTTCTTCTGTCCACAGGGTCTCCTATCTTGAGCTGCATGCACTGCCATGGAAAACAGCACAGTAACTGCATGGAGAAAGGCTCTTCTTCCTTGCTACAGGGGGAAAATGAGCACTGTTTTCAAGGTAGCAAAAAACCTTGTAAATTCTTTTAAGACAAGTAGAGCTCCAGTCTCCCAAAAAACGCACCATGTGTTTTGTCAGTGACTTGTTGGAGCATGGTGAACAACCAGGAGTTCACGGGAGCAGAGGCTCAGTCTGCCATCTGTTCTGTGTCCTCCACTATGAGCTGTAAGCTCCCACCCAGGAGGGGTGCAGAGGGTGCCTCCAGGTGAGTGTTAGGACAGGGGCTTTACTCTTCTCTGCACCTCTTGGCCCAGTTACAAGTATCAGTCACTTAAGTTCCCATCTCACCTGCCTTTTGGGAGCAGCCAGCCCTCCTTGCACCCTGACACACAGCTCAGCAGAACAAGAAAAAGCCTGAGGTGGTTGGCCACAAGCAAGTAGGGGATGTTGGCTTCTAGGACTAAGGAGATCAGAGCTCCGGCACCAGGCTCACACCGGAGTACTTGTCCACGAGCCAAGCAGCCCAGCAAGGCTTCAGCCACACGTATCTCTACTCCATCTGCTCTGTAGGGGTGCTTGGGCACCCATTATGCTCCCCACAAGAGCTGCCATGCACTCCTTCCCTGCATGCCATGTGTTCCTTCCCTGAGTGCCTACCCGTGTCTGCAGGCGCCAATCCACCCAGGGCATATTCATGAGTTCTGCTGCAAAACCCATGTGCCTTAAAAGCCACCGTGGTGTGACAGTCAGCACAGATATGCCTAAATGGCTTTGAGCATCTGGCATTTAGGTGATAGTGCAAGTGAGAATATGACTTAATTTGGAAGAAAATCAGAGGGATCAAGTAGAAAATTATTGACGTACAAAGACTTAATACTGCTAGTGATGAAACATTCATGAAAAAAGTCTTAAACATCAGTGTGTCAAGCCTTTCTGCTAATCTAGGACACACCATTAGGATTTGCTGTAAACAGCTGTCAGCTTTTCCATCAACAATTTTCCTTTGCAATTATTGGTAGCACATCCATGTTCAAATATTAACACCCCAGACACCAGAGCAAAATGAAGGTTCGGTTATAACTGCATAGGAATTTTCCTACAGTCTTCCCAAGAGGAAACCGAGAGGCAGTATGTGCCCGGAATCAACAGGGGGTCTGTTAAAATAGTCGAGATTCCATGAATCCCTCTGTTAATGATTTCCTAATTAACAGTCAGAAGCTTCCTATTGCTATCATATCAGGTTCATTAGAGGCCCCATTAGCAAAAAGCAAAATCCAGAATTCTTCAATATATTGAGGAGTGAAATGGAAAAGACAGAGTAGAGAGGTCTAGAAACAGGACAAAAAAATAGCTTGTTCCTTCCATAACCTTTGGTGGCAAACACTGGTTTTGTCCAGAACAAATTAACAGAAATCATTAGAGGTAATTTAAATCAATTTCTAACAGCATTAGTTCAAATGACTTTTCAAACTCACCTGAAATTTCTCTACTTGTACTCTGAGCCCGAATTAATCTTATGCTTCCCAAGCATGTCTGTGTGTTTAATTTGAAGTCAGGTATTACAGAGAATTTGTGTGTCTGCACTTGGATTTTTTGGTAGTTTTCTCAGCATGTAAATCAGTGTTTACAGGCTGCTTAATCCCCTCAGTGAAACAAAGTCAGCTCGGAGACTGAACAGCACTTTTCTGTTGGGATAATCCAATGAATTAACAGGACAGGGCCATCTCAGAGGGGCTGCCACTCAGTTCAACATCAGGAAGCACCACCTAACCCAGTTCCATGTATATCAGCAGTTTCCTTTTGTTGAGGAGTTCAGAAAACACAGAATCTGCTGCTGTAGTTTATTTCAGTGATTAATCACATCTTCTGGTAAACATAGCAGTGCTTCCTAGGCTCAATACAGATCACAGAGCCACTTCAAGAAAGTTGTGTCACACTGTACATGCTTTGTGATATGCGTTTGTGAAACCATTTTGATATGGTCCATTATTGTTAAGAGATTGTTATACAGAGTAATACACTAAAAATAATGAAATCCTTAAAATTCCGAGAGTTATAGAACATTTTGAGAGAAAAATAAAACTCTTGCTTAACAGATGGAACGGATAAAGCAAACTGGATAGCTACAAAATAATTTAACTGCAACCTTTAAACCTATGGTAAATGTTGCCAGTGTTTAGGAAGATCTTAATGGTAAGCAGAGAAATGAAATCAGGTCTAGGCTTTGAGGGATTTTTAAGGCAGTGTGAAAATTTTGCACTAGACTTCTGGAACAAACAACTCTTGACTGAACATATTCTATACAACTCATAAGGGTATTCTTGTCAATGAAAGTCTTTGTTGCAAGCCTAGCAATTAAAGACATGAACTGAATAAAATGCACTCCAACTCCTTCATGTCAATACTTCTGATACTGCAGTAATTTATGGATATGAAAATTCAGGTCAGTTTGAGGAACATCAAGACAAATGTGAGAATTTGCATGTGGCAGAGTCACTAACAGTAGCCAGGCCAGCGGGTGGTGATCAAAATCTCTGTTTTTCTAGGTAATTGCAGTAAATACAGATATCAACTGTTGTAATGTTACTGGATTCAGGAATACTTTCTAGTGCACTTATTAAAGACCTGTTATACAAACAGAGAATCACACCCCACATAGTAGAGAAAAAAACTTATTATTTTATGACGGCTGCTAAGAGACACAAATTCATCCCTGAATTATATATATTGCTTCTATATATACTTATAAAGTAGGCTTAAAGATGATCACTGCGGGGAATGAATTGCAGAAGAAGATGTTTCAGAAGTTACAGGTTTAAATTGAGTTGGTGATCAGAATTAATTCATAAGCTGAGGAAAGAACTATCACTTCAGGTAATTCTAAGCAATTCAAAACTGCAGCCTTCTGGAAATATGCTCCAGTAACAGAGCAATGGGAGAAGATTCCTGCCTGAAAATCTGTTGCAAAACCATGCAGTGACATGTGATTATGAATAATTCATTGTAAATACTTGCACTGCCTATTTAGATAAGAACAAATTTTAATTTCCCCCCCCTCATCGCCGTATCCTTGTTGTAAAGATTCAAAGATATTTATTCAATCTGCATACCCACATCTTATTCCTTCCCATCGCTGCAGTAGACTAGGTCTCTTGCAGGAATGTTTTGCATCATTAATGAAACATTTAGGCTTGTGAGAGTTGGCTGTGATGTTTCAGATGTCCTGTGCACTGGCAGAGCAGTGAGATGGTGGTGTGGGAAGGATCTGGCTGCGTTGCAAAACAGGACTGACAGAATCGTACGTTCCCCTGTCTCAGTGGAGATTGGCACTTCTCACTGTTGGCATTAAAGATGATTGTTTCTCTTGAAGGGCTGCTGGCATTAACACCCTGAGTACACACAAGGAATTTCCCTCCCCCATTGCACCAAATGTCAGGAAAGCAAAGGGATTTTGTGATTTTATTTTGAAAAGGTCCTAGAGTAGAAATGCATTCTTTGCTCGCGGGCAAGCGCCCGTAATTCACTGGGCACTGAGTGCACTGGACAAGTGTCCCTGCATTTCTCAGCATCCTTGACATACAGCTACTGAGAAGCAGCACTGGGGTTTACTAAGCACATTCACCAGCAGCAGGCCTGGCTCTGAAGTCCTCCACCAGCAGCCTTTTTGATAGAGACCACCAGTTTCCACTGATGCAGAACTCCATCCCCTGCTCTTCCCTGACACAAAGACAGCTGGCTGGCTGACTAAGGAGCCACTTCTTTGCATGTTGCAATAAGCAATTCCTCACTGAATTAATAAATTGTTGGGGTTTTCCTCCTCTGGATCCTTCTAGTTGTATTTTTTACACTACTCCGTAACTGGCTTCCTGAAATTGGGTACGTGAATTATACCTTGAGACACAGGCATAATCTGTTAAGTGCAAGGTTGTCAAAGTCCTGTCAACAACAAGCAGCCCTCTGTTTATCCTTCTTTCAGGGAAAAAAAGGGAAATAAAACCAGGATTTGGGTGTGAGGCTTAGAGAATCTTTTGCTGGCAAAAAAATTAATAACTAGTCTCTGGGAACACAATCCAATCTTAAATCTCTCTCATCAGAGACTTGACTCTGATGTCTGTCTTTTTTGTAGTAAACACAACCCAGCAGAGCACTGCTGCTGACACCAAGACATACAGGGACACTTTTTGTGGTACTTCCACAGTCAAGCAGGTTACAGACCAGCTTTACAGGTGAGACAGTTTTGATGCACAGCTGTAACTTGATTACAAGGAACATAATTTGCTGCACTGATATTTAGTGTTTAATCACCACCATCTGCTCAGTGCTGCCACAAAAACTGGAGCATCCAAACCCACACCAGTGACTGATCACCTTTGTAGAAAGGAACCTGCCTCGTTTACTCTCTGCCTGTGAAGAGGTGACACAGCTTAAATCTCACTGTTGCCTACATCCCATTTACAAAGGTGAGAGCGAGATTTTCAACTAGGACTAGTTTTGCTAAACTTGTGAAGCCAGGACAAGAGTCTGAACTTGGACTTCTTCCACGGTGCAATGACAGCAACCATGTTCCCATACGGAGCAAAAGCCGGGAGCTGATTCCTAGACACCTCTGACACATAGGTAGGAAGTGCAATTGTCTCTAAGTTACAGAAATATTCAGCAATGTGAGGTACTGTAACAGGAATTAATACAAAACTGTACCAGTCCACATGAATGTCAATGATAGAAGAAATTACAGGAGAATAAGAAAAGCAGTTCAAGCTTCAAAATTCAGTAAACCTAGCATCTTTGCTCTAAATTTTCAATTCCCCTGATTTCATCGCCTTGCAACATTATCTCAGTTGCAGCTTGCATTAATTTGCCAATCAATTAAAATACGAAGTGAAGCTATCACGGAAAATGTTTTGGAGTTGAATTGAGAGGCTAAAGCAACTCTAATTTGAGGAGATATTTTCTAAATACACACCAGTAATTGGAACAAAATTGCCTGAAATTATGCTTATGATAGATATTCTTCACAGGTTTGACTTGCTTTAAGAACAATTACCTTTTTCTTTACTTTTTATGATAATTATACAACTCTTCTGTAGCTATCATTTCAGTCAAAATAATATGTACGTGAACACTGTTTAAAGACAAAACATTAATAGTTATATTAACCTGTAAATCTAATTTGCAGTCTCTGCTTTAGGAAAACTGGAAGGTAAAACCTTATCATATGCAAGTGGTAATTTGCATTAACCCTGTGGGTCATCAGACTCTTTAACACTTCAGTTCACCAGACACAGCAACACCAGTGGCTTGAACAGCCTACTAATTTTTATAGCTCATGTTCTGTTAATTCACCTCCCTCCTCATGGTTATTGGCCTTACACTCAGCAGTGACTCCTGCAGATCCTTAAATCTGGTAACTGGCAGTCAATACAACCTTCAGCTATATGGGATTTTAAAGCTATTTTGTCACAACTCATTCTGTATAGGCAGTGTTGCTATTTGGGCCAGCCAAAGAGAGACATCATTTATTGTATTACATTTCGTCCTCCCATGGCGATGAAAATACATAGAAGAGGGAAGTGACTGACGTGCACAGCAGCTCTCTAACAATCCTGTCAGCATCAGCAGAGCTGTCACTACTAATTCATAAGTATTGGTACAGTTTCACAGCAGAGGATTCCTAGGAAATGGCAAAATGCTGTCCAAAGCAGATATGAAAACTCTTGACTATCCAACCACATCATCCTTAAATTAAAAACCAAGAGTAATGGGAGTCCTCTCTCTGTAGTCATTGCATACAAATAGCAGTTCCAAAAGCTACTCCTGTGTTAGTTCTTTGAATGCAGGAGTGATACTCTTATCCTGTTTACAAAATAGTATTGATGGGGATCATCAAACATCTCGAGGGAGCACAGTATGTGTTACACATCTTGTCAGCAGGGAGCCAAATGAACCCAGTTTCTCCAAGAAGGATTTGGCTTAACTCTGATGCTCACTGAGCAAGCAGGACTCCTATCCTAAATATTACCAATAGTCCTAGGACTTCTATTACTAAGTAGAGCCAGCACTAACAAGACAGTCAAAACAAGAACTTTGTTCCAGACTCTTTCTTCACTTAGTATCTGTGAAGATTAGATATGTGTATGATGAAAACATATGAAAATCCTGGGATTTCTAGCTAAAGTTAGGGTTTTACTAGAAAGTATCACATCTGGCCTCCTGGTGAGAGCACTCTGAACAATACAACAGGAGGACCTGAGGGCTCCAGGTAACATGCAGCTGTTGCTTTGCCTGGTACTTTAATTTGGTTTTGTGACATTTTCTGACACCTGCTAGCAGGACAAAGCTATGCTGAAGGGGGTGCACGAGACCTGCAGACTTCAAATTCATTTTGAAAAATCACATGGGACTCTTGTCTATACTTGTAATGGTAAAAAACCCCTCTAAAATTAAAAATGCAATGCATTATGTATTGAAACAGAGATGACTTCTGCTGGCAGTGTGACTAATTGCCACTCTCTGGCATTTTTGCACTGCTGAGTCAAGGGAATACAAGAGGTGACCTTCTTCCCACTTCCCTCCCTGAGCTTGCAGAGAAATAGTACATCTGTCTGTGCAGGGCAGGCACTGTGAAAGCAAGGGGCAGCAGTGCTGGGATCATCTAACCAGAATGTGACTGACAAGCTGCTCTGCTGAGTGTGGGTACTGGTGTGGTTGGTAATTGTGGCACTGCAGAGCTGGCTGCAGCAAGTCTCTGTTCGAGATCCTGCCTTGCACAGCCTCTACTGCACTTCGGCTACTTGGGGTTTGACTCCCACCATGTCAGTACCTGCTGGGCAGGTGTTGGAATTCTGGCTCTCTGCTTTCTGCAGCCCAACCCTGTTCTACCCTGCTGGGTACAGCCTGGGGGACACAGACCTTGTGGCATGACCATCACTGCGTGTTCCCAGAGCCATGCTGAATGCTGAAGGACCAAGCCCTGCCTTGCTCTGAGCAAGGAAGAAGCAAACTTCTTCCAAGCACACAGCTGGTCTCCTTGCTGGCTGCTATTGTGTAGAGTACTCATCCACACTCACCACTCAGGAATTTCTCGTTCTAACTACAAAACTTACATTTAATTCTTTGACCAAAATGCTTGCAAAATGTGGTATTTCTAGACTAGAGCATTTTAGGCATCAGCAGGCTCCCAGTTTTAAGAGTGTAGGGTGAAATTCAGGTAAGAACACAGTGTTCATACACAGTGAGTAACCAAGAGAGAAGGCAATGAATGTTCACCAAATACAACCTGACAGCTCAGCCATTCTTTTTCTTTGTTCTCTTTCAGCTAATCAAAAAGTTTCTTCTACCCAAATTTCCGCACATATCTAATACAGTATCTAGCATAAATATCTATTATACCTGTGTGAGAAATCCTTGAATAATGGGGTTTATAAATTAAGAGTCTGACCTAACCTTATCTATATCTGTCCTACAAGAGCATCTCATTAATGCAGAACAGTAATCCCAGCCCTAAGTCTTGAATTGGGGAGGTTTTTTAAGCTAAGGAGAAAATAAGTCATAGAAAATGAGAAGCCTTTAATTACACAGTGGAGCACGGAGTGGTATTTCTTTCTAAACTTTATTGCCTTTGAAAAAAACATATACAAAGTGCATTGCCATCCATTAATTCTGCAGGGCAGCTAACTGGAACAGCATGGAACAGCTGGTTATACCTAGTAGGGGATTCTACTGCCCTGGAAAAGACTGGGTTGGTTTTTTCCCAAGCTCTGGCACCTACTTCCAGCTCTGGAGTGACTGCAATAACATGCTTCAGGTTCTCAGGCCAGTGAGGGTTGCTGGGCCTCATCTGCTTCCTTCTGGCTCCTGAGCATGAAGCACAGCATGAAACAGATCACAGCAAACAAACTCATCCCGGAGCTTTTAAAATATTAAACCAGCACTTTATTCCAGCTTTAGAATAGCTCATCAGATCAACCCTTCCCTGTTCAGAACATTTCTGTAGCATTTTTGTCACATCTGAGTCTTTGCTGACCTGATGTCACCCAAGGAAGATGCTGAAGAACCACTAAACAGGCACTGGGATGTTTCATATCCCCGTGGATGTGAAAATAATAGAATGCAAATATTTTTCTGCAGTGTATGTCAGATATAGTTTAATGGTGATAGAAGTGACACGTTTTCTTGGAAGTTGTTTCAGATTAACTCTGTAATTTTTGTTCATCTCTTCACAAACAGAAATATGCAATTTACATTTATACACTTCAAGTGAAAAATGAAATGGTATCTTTATGTTATACATGTATCATTCATATCTCCAAGGTAACAAGTTTTACTTGATTCATTCTAGATCAGTGGAATTTAGACTTGCTAAATTAAAATACTAATTGGGCCTTTATGATGAGGGTCTTTATCATCAGTGCTGTCTTTTACCCTCATCCTCAGAAGCATGTTTAAGGAACCCTTAGGAGAATAAAAATCAGAAATAAAATAAAAGAAAATCAAAACCAGCACCAAACTTCTCAAAATTAAGGGTCAGCTTTGAGCAGCTGAAGCAATGTTACAGTGAGCACTGCTGGTCAGGAACCCTTGGCACACAGCTCAGGGGCACTGCAGTGCCAGCATGGTGGAAAAATCATCTGACATTTGCTGAGATAGGCAGAAGGTTTGCCCTCTCTGAGGTGTGCCCTAATTGGAGTTTTGAACCAAGACGTGCTTCCCCAGACATCAAAACAGGGCTGCATTATACATCTCTCCTCATCCTTAGTCACTGCAGGGATTCATCTTTACTCTGCAGTCAGCCACCAGCTCTCCCTTCCCTCAGGAAAAAATGAATTTGTGCCAGGAACACACAGGTATTGTGGTTTAGGAATGGTATTCTCCAGTTTAGTACTCCCACTAAAACCAGTCCCACTGCTCGCTCCAGTTGGAAGCACAAAAGGTGAAGGTCATGGGCTGAGATAAGAACAATGTACTGGGAACAGCAATGCGATAAGGAAATGAACAGTAACAATATTAATAACCGAAGGAACACCCTTCTCCCTGGAAGCTACAGTGAGTCCTTTTCTCCTGCCATGGCAATTAATGAGGTGGTAGCAAAAAAGTCTGGGTCCCGGCCATACCCCACAGTCAGGTTCCCTCCTGGGTACTGCAAAAAAATTTAACCCTGTCCTGGCTGAAACCAGGACAAGAGAAAACAAAAAATTTGTTAGGGAAGAGCCAGGGTGAGACCAGTACTGCAAGCAGACAAGAGCTCTTGAGGTTCAAACAAGCCCTGAGTGACGGCAGCTGACCTGAACCCAGCTGGAATGACTCAGGTATTTCCCGGCTGTGCCTGATGAAGCAATAGTGAGGCTTCACTGGCTCATTTTGTTCTTTCTTTTTTCTGGTCTCTACACAAGCATCCCCTCTGGGGGGATGGAGTTGATGATGGTTGTAAGATGGGCCCCTGCCTTACTGTGGGAAGGGAAGAGTGATAGCCTTGGAGTCTGAAGGATGGGGGAGACAGAGGGGAGCAGCCCAGTCTACAATGGGACCAGGAGGGGGATTCAATGGCTGAAAGACAAGTTGTGTCCCCGTGGCAGTGATTCTCCCCTCTATCTTCAAAAGAGAGAAGGTCAGTACTGTCTGCTGATACGTCCCTTATTTGAAACATTCAGGTCAAAGCTGAAAATTATCTTCTCTGACTGCAGTAAATCCATGTTGTTTGTCACTATGGCTGTTGGTACTTGGTAGTTTCAGATGCCAGCACTAATGATTTGTGAGGTTCAATAATGTGCAAGAGGGCTCTGGTTTTGGTAGCTGCCTGGTCTCTCACAGGATGAAGTTACAAAAGCAGATGATAAACAGTTGGGGGATCCAGAGATTTTCTGCTGCTGCAGGGCAAAAACTGATTCATTTCAGGCTTTACTAGTAATAGAGACAGAATAAATAGGCTGTATTAAGATCAAATCATGTTGGATTTATAGGTAGGAGTTGGGATTTGATAACAAATCAAGTGCTTTAGGAATATCACATTTTTCTCAAAAACATCCAAACAAACCCAAATCAAAAACACTCTGGCCTTGAAATAAAGAAGTGGTAAGAACTGCTCCTCTTCACTGATTCTGACATTCTTGAAACTAAAGCCACCTGGGAGCACTCATAGCTGTGAACTTTTAATGGTGTGAAAGCCAAGAGACTGTCTCTGACTCTAATTTACAGTACCGTAGCAATCAGGTCAGAACTGTCTTAAAACTCCCATAACAGTCAAAGAGTGATGGGTTTTGGCTCCTTTCCATTTTAAATGTGGATATTTGCAGTGCAGGTACCTCAGTGACAGTTCTCAGTCTGCACTAAAGTGGATGGGGAGTAGCCTTTTCAGTGGACTCTTTTGTGGTTTTGTTAGCTTTATTTAAAAGAGCTGCAGCTCACAACTGGCAAATCTGGCAGTGCCTGAGGATTAACCTGATATTAATTTTCCCAAGAGCAAGCAGAAGTTCAGTCTGAAGAGCATTTTCTCCTCGCTTTTGTACTGATTGGCCTTCCAGGGTTTGGCTTGTTTCTGGGCAACCAAGGGAGAAGAGTAGGAGGAACTGAAGGGGTGCTTGTGGCTTAAAATGGAACCATTTAGTTTATAACACCTTTGGAAAGCAGCAGCTCTGTGTGCATGGTGCTGTGATTTCCCCCTTGCTGTTTCAACAGAATGCATTGTGAGCTGCATCTTGGTCGTAAGCTGGAGCAAGGGTGCTAAGACAGGCCCAGCTGGGCCTTTGCAAAGGAAGATTTCTGCTGAAGAGTTGTCTGATGCTGTGGGGCACAGGTGAAAAGGATACCCTCAAAATACTTAGTTTTGTCCAGCTGGGCAAAAGCTTTTGTCCAGCTTTTGTCCAGAAGGCTGCTGACTTCTCCAGGCTTTGGTCTGATACTGCCTTGAGATGCGTCCCTCCCTCCCTCCCTCCCAGGAGTGTCCATATGGCAGTGATCTGTCTTCCTGGAAGGGAAACTGCTTGAAGCTGGTGCTTGACTGAAAAGTAATCTTAGTTTCATTCTACATTAGCACAGTGTATGTCTATCAGTTTGATACTGAGACACAAAACTGACAGTGTAGAGGCTGGAGTAGGAACTGAGGCCTTTACTCAGTTTTTATACTTGCATTATCCTGCTTATAAAGACTTTTTCAAAATCTGAAAACATTTTAGCTTTTTTATATTGCCATCCCTCTTATATAGTCCTGAACCACTTCCAGAGGAGTGTCTGGGTCCAGGAGCTATGACTGCACCTGGAACAGCTGAGAGAGAGGCAGCTGGAAGAGTGTGCCTCACTGTCACTAGTGGTGAAATAATATGTGTATGTGACATAGCGAGCCACCAGCTGGGTGGCTGTGCAGCTCTTGAGTACAAAGGGGAAAAATAAATCTGAATTAAGCGCTCCATGCCATATACAAGTGGGTATTTGAAAATTATACCAGCAATTTTGTAACACTGGCAACTGGCACTCTTGGTTACTGCCTCTTTCCCAACATACGCTGATGTTCAGGATCTGCTTTAGTGAAAAGGAAGGCCAAGACTTTCCATGAGTAAAGAGCAAGAAAGACAAGGGCTGAAAAGCTGTTGTTTTCTGCTTTATGAAGTCAGGTGAGGTGAAGGACACGAGTTTGAAAGCTGGTGCAGTGTTCAAACAGCTGGAGGAAGGGCTGTTTTTAGGAAGCACTTCCTTGACCAATGTGATTCAATACTTCACTATTTTTTAACTGTGTACAAGGGCTTGTTTGTAGCATAAAGCCTTCTAATAGTCTAAATAGAAAAGTTTTTAATCTTAAGACACTTTCACAGACTCATGGAGCGGTTGACGCTGGACTTCTGGAGGTCATCTTGTCTGACATTCCCTCCCCGCTCAAGCAGTGCCACCCAGAACCAGTCACTTTTAAATATCTCCAGCTTTTAAGTACCTCCAGGGGTGTAGATAACAACCTTTTTGGGCAGCCTGTGCCAGCACTTGGACTCACATAATAAGGAAATGTTTCCTGATGTTCTGAGGGAATTTCCTCTGTTTCAGATTGTGCCTATTAATGCTTGTGTTGTCACTGACCATCAGTGAAAACAACCTGGCTCTGTCTTTTTGGACTCTCCCATCAGGTATTTATATGCATTGGTCCCCTTCTTCTCAAGGCTGAACAACCCCCACTCTCTCAGCGTTTCTTTGCAGGAGAGATGCTCCAGTCCTGTAATTATCTTGCTGTTCCTTGGTAGTACCCAGTTAGAAAAGCCACAATGGATGGCAACCTGAGCATCTGAGTCAGTTTCTGTGTATGAGACATACAAACTAGGGAGCAATTAACTTAAAAAAGGACTAGTAAAGAGAGCTTTAAATCAATGCGGACAAGAAGTGATTGTTTAGTGGATAGTAGTAGACTCTTGGCTGAAGTAGGATTAATTTTTTTCTATGGAATGTCTCAACTCTTCGATCTATGCCTTTGATACATGGATTTCTTGTTTAGGTTTTGGTTTTTGAATGAAGTGAAGGGACTTTTCCCAGAAGTTGTTTCTGTTAGGAAAGAATGTCTGATGGCTGTTGATATTTAGAGTGAGGATTGTTTTGTCATTTAAATGTAGTTTATATTTATATATTTTAATGGCATAAAGGAGTTCATGAAATTGGGCTGTAGGAAAATAGCTAGTAGAAAATTTTGCTAAATTTAGCAAAGTCTTAAATTATTATCATTCATTTCTTTAATTTACTTGGTTAAGCATTTACCTAGTTGCTTGCAGTGTGATTAAGTTCTTACCCATGAAATATCCTGTAAATGCTTTGACATAGATTGCTAACCTTGGACAGCAGTATGTCATTGTGATAAGAATAACAATCTCTCTCAGAAAGATAGAGGTCATAATTGCTGTCAAACATCCATCTGTATTTGCAGCATAAGAAAAAAAAACCGGAAATATAAAGCTTCTGAGATGAATTCCTTAAGAAAATCTTTTAAATACCATCAGTTTTGGAGAGAACACCAAGAGTATGCATGCACTACTAATGAGAAGGGGGTCATTAACAGGTATAGACACTCACAGACACCATTCAGGGCTTTCACAAAAGATAGGGCACGGTGTGTAAAAAGCTGAGGCCTAAAGCACACCACAAGCAGGAGTAGTATTGCATTCTTTAGGCTTTTCTTGGTTCACATTTTTTTTCCCCCTTACATGAACATGTCTGCACTGTGATATGAATCTTAATTTTTAGATGCTGGCTGCTTTCTGGCAAAGGTAGAGTGTTTAAAAACCATGGGTTTGGAGTCTGGGCCCTACATTGCTGATTACTTAATCTTGTCAGTATAGGTCTTGGTGTGGGCTGTTTGTTTGTTTTTCGGGTTTTTTTGGTTGGTTGGTTTTTTTGTTTTTTTTTTTTTTAATTATTATTCCCATACAAATGTTTTAAGTTGAGAAGTCAATACCTAAGAAATTGATTTGCCATTAAGAAATCCAGTGTCCTTGCAGGAAACCTGCAGCCACAGATGGCAGGTTCTTAATGCCTAAGTAGCCAGGACCCACAGCGGGACTGTAGGTCTGCTTTTAGAGTCCTTGTAGAAAGAGCATCTCTGAAAAGTCTGTCCCTCTAATGCCATAGCAATGCCATTGACTTACCTTAAATTCAACTTGATTTTTTTTTTCTTAGAGACCCAATTATTTTCTTGTGTGCTGACAACAAAGGCAAATTTCTGGCCTAGAATATATTTAACTACTCACAGGCAATTTAATTTCTTGAAATTTGGCTTCTGCTGACACCTTTGCAGCTACATTAGTTTTAAATCTGCTTAAGCCTACTGAAAATGTCACAGGGAGACAGTGGATTGGCAAATCTATTCCTTGGCTCCTACTAAAGGTATTTGCAGTATCATATAGCACTGGTGAAATACCAGAGGGAAGGAGGGGGAGTCATTCCAAAGCACGAACTCAGACTGGCACAGAGTGAGTGTGTTCTGTCCTTTGTGCACTGCGGGAGAGATGAAGCAGAAAGAGATGCCCATCTACTCCCAAAACATTTGCTAGGGCTTCTTGTGGGAGAAGGGTAGCAGTGAGGAAACTTCTAGCAAAACCCACTGTTTCAGTGGATGTTGAAACGCCTTGATGTAATTCTAAAACGAGTAGTTTATCAGCTATACTAACATGTATATTAAATTGCCTCAGCCCTGCCAGATCAAGGTGTTTGGGGAACTGAAAGGGCAATTAATTCCATGACAGACCCTGTGCTTATACATATAAAAGATGGTTTGTGATGACACAAAAATAGTATTTCTTGCATGTGCCCACTCACAGACACCTGAATACTGATTGTATTGACTTTAAGCAGTAACTCAGGGATAAATTTTTAATGCAGAGTCAGTTCCTATATGGCACTCCAAATACTAAGCTGAAGGCTAAACATAAAGGTTTGCAATGTTCAATCAAGAACTTCAGTGGTGATGTGGGAATAGGTAATTGGCCAAATTATTTACAGACTTTGATATGAATGCTTATTCGGTGTTTGCTTCCCTGGAGCTAAAGCAGGAGATAATTGCCCCAGCCTCCAGTCTCTGTTCTTTCTCAAGCTCTAAGATAAGAGCACATTTTTAAGGTGATTATTACTTAATTACCGCCTTTATGCTGCTAATACCCACCAGATAAACACAGCTTTCCTTTTTAGTGTTGCTGAGATAGAATATTAAGTGGTCCCAGGCTGGGGATGGGCCTGAACTGGGATCTCCCCCTTCCTGCCTTGCTCCTTGGTGGGGAGGACAAGGCCTTGGTGTGCCTGATGGGGTGGGGGCCTCCAGGGGCCACTAGTGCCTCTCCTGAGAGGAGAGTGCCTTTGGTGGGGAGGGGCGAGCTCCAGGGAGGTGCTAAGGCAGGTGGTGTGGGAGCCAGCGGCGATTTCGGGTTCTTTCCATTTTATTTTCTTATTCATAAATTTTTATTAAACATTCATTGGTATAGTCCTGTCCTTTTATACACAGCTGTCTCCAGAGTGTGTATCTATATATCTATATATCTATATATCTATATATCTATATATCTATATATCTATATATCTAAAAGTATAATATACTGTATGTGTGTGTATATCTATAACTGAAATAATGCCATGTTATCTTCTGTGTTGCTACTTGAGGCACTTATTGGAAAGGCAGTCCTCCGGACTGATTTTTTACATCTGCTTCATTATGGCATTAATATTTTTAATTTTCCCTTGTCACTTCTGCCAGTCTAGGAAGGAGGGTAGGTGGTTGTGGAATATCTTGGTTTTAATCACATCATTAAATCTAATTTTTTGCTAGGTACACTTTGTTTGAGAGGGGCATAATACTACTATTAGAAACTAGGAAGAAAACCACCTCTTCTTCTTAAGCATCTATTTATATCAGCTATCCAAGCAAAAATAGATTAAGAAAAAATACTCTCATTAACTAAACTGCCATGTTTTATCTAATCTCTGTGGAAACAGATGTGCTATAAACTTCTCTTTCCTTTGCAACTGGGTTAAAAGCTAATAAATGCAGTGACTGCAGACAAGGCTGACAGGCTTAAGCTTCGGTATGTAGAGTGATGTTTTTTTCAAAGATCCTTGAAAGGTATGATGGATTTTTTTTTTTTTCTGGATTGGTTTATGTTAAAGGACCCTAAAATCAGCAGTGTCAAGAAGAGATCGCATTTGAGAGCATTTGTGGTCACCCTTTAAGGAGTGTAACTTAGAGGCATGTAATGACAATGTCCTATTTATCAACCTGTTATTTTAGTCAAACTTTCCAAGAAGCTTTCAGTGAGAGCCTTTGGGCAGACAAATGGAATGGTTTTGTCTGCTTGGTAGTAATTTCTAAAGTACAGGAGAGGCCATAAATAATAAAGTGAGCAACAACATTGACAATGTTACATAATTTTTAATTAAAACAGTAGGTGTGGTTTGGTTTTTCAGCTTTTTTACTGAAAACCTTTCACAGGTTGACTATCTCTGGACATGTGAATGAAAAGTCAATCAAACCCACATAAAAGTCAATGCCTGGGAAAGTAAGGCATTATTCTGCAAGAAGAGCAGCTAAATGAAAGTGGCATATTAGGAAATATTTGTCTCCTAATCCCATTTTTCTAAATAATGTTATAAATGCTGTGATTTGTAGAGAAAGAGAACCAAACTGCCTGCAAAAACAAGAATGTGAATAGTTATCAGAATAATTGCTTTGCCAAATGCTACCAAGCTCTGAGTTAAGTGGGTTAACCTGGAAGTCAGCAGCCTCATCTATCACCGACTGCCGTTTCCATGGATGGTCCTGTGTTACGTGAAGCAGAGTACTCTGGCAGCAAAGCGAGGGTGTCCGAACAAAACTCTAATCTGCAGATCAAAGGGAGTGACTATTCCCTTTTATCTGGGGACACTGGGGCTGGGGTGCTGGGTCCAGCTTTGGACACCCAGTTCAGTTCCTTGCCGCCAAATGGGTAGCACAATCTGTACTTTGAGAAATCAGATGAGCTTGGAAGTCAAAATAATTATCTTCTACTAAAGCTACCACTAATTTTCCTTTCACAGCAAGCAAGCAGACATTTTGGGGAGGAAGTAATTCCAAGTGTAGGCAGCAGACTGACAAATCCTATGGCATATCTTGTTTGTGTATAAAGTCTGCCTTGTATTTCATAATAAACTCAACTGTTACTTAGATAGTTTACTGCCATTTTACTGGTTTTACTTTTCAGCCTGCCTGCATCGTCTGTGCAGGAACTGGTATTTAGGGAACGAAGTAACATTGTTATTCTGCTCACGCTTCAGCCACTCGAGTTTTCTATTTGTTCACATCTGTATTTTTATAGAAAATTTGTAAGTGCTGTAATTACAGTCTGCTGAAAGCAAGTAGGTCAGAGCTACACTTTCCATTCCAGAGGGGCTGCTGGCACTGGAGAGACAGAAATACAGCTGGACGTTTT
This sequence comes from Machaerirhynchus nigripectus, assembly GCA_013397975.1. Classification (NCBI taxonomy): domain Eukaryota; kingdom Metazoa; phylum Chordata; class Aves; order Passeriformes; family Dicruridae; genus Machaerirhynchus; species Machaerirhynchus nigripectus. The sequence goes on along the minus strand of VZRQ01006437.1, from coordinate 584,091 downwards.
TACTTGTCTGGGTGTTGCTGCCATTCATTAAACTTCTCGCAACTGCTCACCAAAATACTTTCAGAGGTACTGAACAAAATCAACCAAATAATCAGTGTTTAAAAGGTCCTCTACTCATGTGTTGCAATTCTCTGGCAAAAGATTTTTTCAGGACATTGTGCAAGAATTATATTAACTGCTGAGGGAAAATTTCTTAAGAGTGTACTGGTGACAATTTCTTCACTTAAATGACTGAGAATCTGGGGAGACAAGAGACCTTGCTGGACCTCCTACTCACAAAGGAAGAATGGGTAAGGGATGTGAAGGTTAAGGGTCACTGTAGCTACGGTGACCATGAGATGGTAGTGCTCAGGATTCCAAAGGGATTAAGGAAAAAAGCAGGATCACATCCCCTGGCCTCAGGAGAGCAGACTTCAGCCTGTTTGGGGACCAAAAAGAATACAGATATACTGCCAAATCCTGCAGGGATAGGTGTAGGAAAGCCAAGGTCTGGTATGGGATACAAAAGGTGATAAGAATGACTTTGAGTACATCAGCAGGAAAAAGCAGGCTGGGGAAAACATGAGAGCCCACTGGTGAGGAGCGCCTGGTAGCAAAGGGCACAGGAACGTCTGAGGTACTGAATCCCATCTTTATCTTGGTCTTTACTTGTAAGACTGGCCAGAAGTCTCGAGCAAGTGAGATGTCCTCCTCCGTGGTGGAGATGAATCAGGATAGGGAACACTTTAGCAAACTGGATGTACTGAACAAACTGCCCATGGGATGTGTTGGGACATACCAATGAGTGCTGCTAGAAGTGGCTGATATCATTGCAAGACCACTCTTAATTACCTTTGGAAGGTCTTGGGAAACAGAGGAAGATCCTGAGGACTGGAAGAAGGTAAATGTCACTTTAAACTTCAATAATGAGGATCTAGGCAACCCTTAACTTTCCTTACTTCTGTTTACATTTGTATCAGTCATGTGGATTGTCAGTGGCAGTCACTATTGTATCTTCTGTCTATTCTCTTATTTGTATGTCATTTGTGGGTTAGGTGAGTGATCTCTCCTGTCCTTAACTCACGAGCTTTCATTATATTTTCTCTCCCCTGTCCAGCTGAGGAAGGGAGTGATAGAGAGGCTTTGGTGGGCACCTGGCATCCAGTCAGGGTTAATTCACCTCAGCCAGAAAACCAAACATTTTCATTGTTTATCTGACAGCACAGAGTGACTAACAAGAGCATGAATAGTTAATCTGTAAATACAGATTCAGAGATGACAGTGAGAGAGGACAGACAGCAAAGCATAGACACTAAGGTGCTGTGTGAGGTTTTTTCAGTTTTTTTTCCTGTCCAGTGTACTCAAGACTAGCACAGCTAGTAATTCTATGCAGCTCTCCTGGATTCTCACTTTTAATAAGCATACTAACATAGAACAGGTTTCAATTTAAATGATTCCTTTGTGTTGGCTGCGCCAGTTTGCTGCAGTGCTGAGATGCCTGGGAAACTGAGCTGAACCAGCCCACTCCTGGTGTCTCAGAGGTGTTTAGAAAAGCAGCTGATGAAAACACTTCCTACCCCTTCTGAAGGTGGCTGCTGCACTTGCACACAGCTGTTCTTTCTTATGTATAAATTTAAATTGTAAGGACTGAATTTTTGCTGGCACATCATGAAAGTGGCACTAAAGACAGAAGATACGCTCCCAAAGCTATGGGAGGCAAGAGTGTTTTCACCTTTTCCAGCCTCAAGGACATTGTTTGAGGAACACAACAGCTGATGACTACTGAGAGCTTTTTTGCTTTTAAGATGCAAGAGACCTCTTCATGCTCGAATAATTTTTTCCCCTCTAAAAGTTGTTCGGGTTTTTTTTCATACCCCACTGTTCTTAATTTACACCTTTCCAGGACTTGTAAGACTGATTTTATTGCTGTTGTTGTGGGAACAGAATTCTCAGCCATATGGCATGATATCTTCATTTCTGCATGACAGGAGACAGGGTCCATTACTCAGTTTTGCAGTGCTGCAAAAAGGTACCTTCATGAAGGTTTGTCTTAGGAAAACTCCATATTAAAGTAGAGAACAAAAAATACATATAAGGAACAAATTAGTTAATTTAAGTTTTACTGTAAATGCTCAGAAGAGTATTTTGGTCTTTTTCATAAATCCAAAACTTGCCCGTTACAGTAATATATTTTTAATCTGGCTGAACTTAGGTTTGTTTGTTTGTGTTTTTAATTTTGTCATTTGGTGGGGTTTTGGGGTTTTTTTCAGCTGTCGAAAGAAGAGAGGACAGAACCCCTGACCCAGGACAGTGAGGTGCCACAAAATTGTCATACGCATACTGATGGTCTCTGTCCATTATCTCTGACCTAGCAGGGCTGGTGCTTCATAATCTAACTATCTTGGTTTTGAACATCTGAAAAGCCTTCTCTTGGTCCAAAAAGAAATAATACCACCCACCCTAAGATGACTGTTTCACTGTGGAAGTTCCCCTGAAGATGAAGCCCCAGTTGCTGAAGGACTTCTACCCTCTGATTTTAATTAGATGCATCAATCTTGCATCTTCTCTGAAAAAATGAACTGATATGTTAATAATACAGCTTAAGGGCATTTTCTAATGAGAATTTAAACTGATATGCTATCAACCAATGCCATCCATTCTGGGCTGTGCAGGAGGGTGTCCCTCCTGACGTTTTGCAGATGTGTATTTTGGACTGAGACAATCCTTCTCATGAAAAGTATCAGGGTGGCTTTATTGGGCCTGACACAATAACAGCACCAGGGGCTGGTTAGTGCTTAAAGGTAAAGGTTGGGTGGCGAAGCGAGGGAATGCTCACCATTGCACTGTGCATGGAGGACCAGAAGTGGCCCAGCCCTGTCCCCAGCACCCTTGAGAAAAGCTCTGTGGCTGCTGAGAAGTGGATGCCACTCTGTTCCCCTTGTCAAGGGCCAGGACCTTTGTGGCACGGCACTGAAGCACAATTTTTAAGTGGCAGCATTACAGAGCTCTGGCTCCTGCTACCTTGGCGGTCAGGGTACAGAGGGTACAACTTGTAGCTAGGAGCACTTTCATGAATTATTCCCTAAATCAGGCCCTGGTACTGATCCATACCTTTCTTTTCTGCTGTCTTCAACTCTACAAACATATAATTAAAATGTTTACTTTTTTTTTTAAATGACAGATTGTGTGGTTTAATACACGCTTTAATCCAGCAGTCTCTTCCTCTTAGACACACTTGTTGCTCTAAATACAGAACTTAATTTGACTTAATATATTGCTACTTCTGTAGTTAAATTCCTTGCTAACTGCTGAATCACTTCAATAATGTGAAAACCATTATCTTTCCCTACAACTTATTTGTTAACCATCCTTTTACAAAGTGAGGGAAAAGGTCATTACTTTGACACATATATTTGACATTTGTTAAAGTTAAAAAAAAAACAAACCAACAAACAAAACCCAAGAACTAAACATGAAACCAGTGCCAACTGTTATGATAAGGAAACAGAAGTGTTAGGGCTTTGGACTTTCTTTCTCCTTTAAGTGTAGCAATTCTAACACAGTCATTAACACAATTTGCATTAATGCAAATACCTCAAACCAGCACAGGGTAGAAAATATACTTTCTGACTAAACACCTAATACTGTGGTTCAGCTGAGCATGTTGACTGAAAGCCACCAAAAACCTGAAGACTAATTTACAGTTCTCCTATTTGACAGAGCTTTATGCATTATTGCTGCCCTGTGATACATGCATAGAACATTTGAAAAAAAAAAAGCAGTCTGCTTCTCAGTGATCAGATTTACTCTCTGTCATGAAACTGAGAAGGATTCCAGACTAAAATCATCACTAAAGATGGAAAACTGGAGAAAACATGCAAGATTTATGAGGAAAAAAACCACTGTTTATCTTATTTATATCAATTTAAACCACACAGAGAAAAAGCTAGGATATATAAATTGACTGTTACAGTATGCTCATTTTAATTTTCAGAGTGAAATTTTCAGCATTTAGCAATGAGATATGCCATCGTTAAAGCCCACAAAATTTGGAAGAACTCCATACTTTTTCTCATGTTACTGCAATATATTCTTTTTATTTATTATTGTCTCAGAGGAAGAATGTTACAATGTAGTGTTTGAAGCAGCATTTACTTGGCAGCAGAGGACAAAGGATGCATACAAACACAGGCAGAAAAACAACTTTATACATAACCTCATATTCAGAACAAAAATAAAACCCACCAAATTCACTACTGAGTTCTTTTTATACTTATGCTGGGAATATTTTTAAGGATTCTTTGCCTAGAGAATTATGTAGCTTGATAAAAGCCAAGTACTTTGCAGAGAACAGAATATAAAGCTATTTCCAATACTACTTATGAAGATAGGTCTGAGGTAGAAAGGTGGTCATGGCTTTCCTCTTCTGTAAAATGTGGGGTTTTTTCTTCTCAGAGTAACTACATAACATTTTAACAGATGAAGCATTCATAGGAGCCAGCATCTTCTCTTTTCACGTTGACAACTTTGCTCCACTTGCTCAAGACTAATACTTAGCATTTCTACAGAGCTTTTCAGATGCTAGCTAAGTCCTACATCACCTTTGAGTGCTAAGTACTTTCATCCCCATTTTACAGATGGGAAAACAGAGGCAGAGTGGTTAAATAATTTGCCAAAGGGTTCAGAAAGAACTGGCACTGGTGCCAACAGCAGAAGGTGGTCAACACTGTGCCTGAATCACTCCTTGAGCAGCAGCAGTTCAGGAGTAAATACTGTGGGTGCAGGAGAGTCTAGTTGGAAAAACTTCACAAAACCACTAGAAATTCCTTACCTGCTCTTTCAATGTTCCCTAGCATCTTTTTAGTGGCAGTAGAGAATTTTACACCTCTTTCAATACCATTTTGAGATAAGGTTTTTTTTCCTTCAGTAATAATTAGGAACACAGTTTTGTTTCTCTCTACTATACATGAAAGATATCGCATGCAGTTTTACCAATTAAATGTATGTCCTAGAATTAAAGCAAGTGTCCATGCAGCATTGTAAACTGTGTGAAGGCATTAAAATCTCTATGATAATCTTTAAACTAGAGATCAGCTGATCAGTGACATAAATTTCCCATAATTATCCTTATCAAAAGTACATAAATAAATTATTTCAAAGATAAGGATGATCTGCAAGATTACAATGCCAAATGATAATATCTAAGTGCATTGCAGTTCTGGAGAAAAGTTCTGTTGCTAATAGTATTGGAAAGGGCTTTCTAATTGTCTCTTCATTTCCAAGAGGAAGACAAAAGAAGGGGATCTCACAGAAATGAGCTTTACTTCATAGACCGTAAATTCCAAAACTTGAAGCAAGTTTGGCACAGCAGGGAGCAGCAAAGCTTTGTCTCTGAACAAAGTTGAGAAAGATTACACTAATTTAGTTCTTACTAAAACCAACTTAAGCTATCATCTAAGTCCTCTTTTTAGCTATCTCCTGATTCAAAGTAAAGTAAGGCTTAAAAAAATAATCCTCCTAATGGAGTGTGTTGGCTGGAAATAACAAAAAAAAAGTTAAAAATACCACTTAGGTACATGAGGATGCTGATTATGACTTGAAATGAGACTTTACTTTGTTTAACTGAATTAAAATACCATATCTTGCACCCAATGAAAGTTTTTGTTAACCAGTAACAATAATGCAGATCATGAGAACTTTATATGCCAATGCTGAAAATAATGCAAGGATATTCTGAAATCTGTGTGGTCAGATGGTTAGCATATAAATAATCAGTACAGAATATTACATGTGTGAGAAAATATAACTAAGAGTACTTTACAATGCAAAAGCAAAGAGCTGAAAGGAATGTATAACTGTAACGTTTTGCTCCAAACTCCTTATGCAGTTCTCTTTACGATTATCAAAAAGAACGTATATAAAGCCCCTGCCCCTTTTCCCCTGGCTGTATATTTATACAAATCAGTGACAAATATTCCACTGCTCGTTAATTTACAGTTGCATAGAAAGGGAAGAAGGAAAAAAAAAAAGGTACTATAAAAACAACATCCTCGTCTTTGGGTATTCAGTGTTGTACTGTTTCAAGTAGAACACGCGGTCGGAGCGCACCGCGTGTCCCGGGGTCCCGTGCAGGCTTCTGATGAGGCGGAACGCGCGGCCGGCAGGCTGTAGAACAGGGCTGTACTGCACGCCAGGAAGCACTGGCTGACATCCCAATGAACACTTCACATGGCCTGTCGTGATGAGAAACAACACCAGTACCATGTGTTAACACACACAGAAACTTCCAAGTGCTCTGGGCTCATTCAGCTCAGGACTGGGCTGTCATCTTACAAAATCCCTACATTTTAAAAATTTACATGTATTGGCCTGTGACTCAGGTTAAAAGAAATCTAAGTCTACAGTATTGCAGTGTTTAAAGTTCTTGTTGAAGTGGTTGCCTGTTCAGAGCAGGCAGCTTAATCTAATGTCTAAGGCGCTGTGTGGCTCCTGATCCTTGTGCACTGGTGCCCATAGCTCCTGAAAGTGGAGCTGCGGGAACCAGGGCACAAGGACATATGGAATACCTTTGCAAGAACCAGCTTTGATCTTGCAAGCTGATGCTGGCTTGAATTGGCCCCAATAACTGCAAGCTGGTTCCATCTGGTCAGCAAAGCCTAACTGCAGAACCATAATACCTTTGGCAGTGCCTGAACTAGTGGAAAGTTTCTATTACCTGTGATATTCTGGAGTCTGGCCTTTCTGTTGTATCAGTCTAGCTTCCAAATAGAGCTCCAGGGAAAAATGTAGACAAAAACCACCCCAGCCCTACTGCTTTAATGGAACATTTCCACTTGCTTTACTTTGTTTCCAATGCCTATGCACATATGTAAATATGTCTCATACCTGTGGTCTGCCAGTGAAACTTGCTGTAAATAGAAAAAAAAAAGGTTAGAAATTTACATGAGTCTGCATCTTGACAGTTTAAAATCAAAGCTCTTATTGGGAAAATCCCATACTACAGAAGAACAAAAAGACTTATCTTTAAAAGACTAAACATTTAACTAGAAATGTGTTGTAATGGTCTAATTCTTCACAAACTTACTTTTGACAAATTTATAGCATTATAAATATGTAGGTAATATAAACTGTTTCATTTTCACCACTTGTAACCATATAAACCCCTGAGTGATGTATTGCAGTATCATCTGTTAAAAATGCTCTGTTCTGGACATCACTCAGATGCACAGACAAGACTTCTGCACAGTGTTGCGCACCTGCCAACTTCTGAGGACCAGTGACATAAATAAGGAAGGAAAAAGAGACATTATATCCATGATCAGTGGATCTCAAAGACAAAAAAAAATAAAACCAACAAACCACAAAACAGCAAAATCCACCATTAAAAGCACTGCTGGCCTTACTATATGAATAATTGCTTCATAAAGGATATTAAGCATAAATAGTAAGACTGATTTCAAGGTGAATTACAACCTGAAACCCATGAAAAAAAATAAAGCCAGACAACTGTCTCTGTTAAATGGTCAAAATGGGATAAAAATTATCTACATAAGGCTCAGATGCTAGTAACTCTAATAACTCCTTAATGGAGGTAAGGCAGAAGAGACAAGTAAAGATGAGGTTGTGAAAAAAGTATTTTACTTTTTTTTAATAATCGGACATGAGATGTTGCATGTGTTTAGATAAGACTTAGTCTGGGTATAAATAAAAAGGGTAAGGATGTTGTTCTTTAAGGTTAGGAATACAGTGATGCCTAGAGAGTCCATGGAATCGACATCATTTAAAGTCTTACAGAACAGGTTAGACAATTGCCCGGTCAGGAAGACAGATCCCTCTCGAATGGCCACAGGAAAAGATTAAGGACTTAGATGGTCTGTCATGGTCTTCCTTAGCAAAACTCAGAGTCTAATGCACTTTGTTGGGAAGGCCAGACTAGTAATCCTCATTCCACGCTTCTAAACATTTCAGATACGAATCTGACACAGTCAAAATAATTTACTCCCAGGTAAAAGATGTTACAGAATGACCGAATGAGAGCAAATGTAAGTAGTACCTACTAACTGGGGCAATGTGGTGTAGCCTGAAAACGGGGAAAAAAATCACATGAAATTTGGAACTGTGCCTTCTTTTAATCTTAAATGCTCAGATACACTTCACAATATGAAGCAGCCATGGTTTTCACTCGTAGTATCCTCCTGCCTCATTCAAGGTGTTTGTTCATAGAGTCACAGAATTTTTTTCTGTTTCCCACTCCTGGAGAACAGCCATCATTGCCAAGCTTGAACTGACACAAGGCAATTTGCTTTAAATTCATTTGGGCCAAATGACCGTGTAGCTGTATAGTCACATAGCAAGAGAGTAATTTGCAAAACCAAGAACAAATGCTTGAGTTGCATTTATACTGATTTGTATACACACACATCCTTGAGGTGTGCTGAGGAGCTCCACTAGCTGTTGACTTCAAGTCAAGATGCTCCTTAGAATCAAATTCTTAATTTGCAGAACAATGGGCTCTGAACTATAGAACTCATCAAAAATCAAAAAGGACAGCTGAAACAAGACGTCTTTTGCTAGAACCTGATCTGCTTTTTCAAAACATGCCAAGTGCATCTTCTGTGATGCAGTTATTCACAGCCAAGCAATGTATGTACAAGAGATAAAAGGGGTATTTTAATAGGATTCACAGAGTTTATGAAGTAGCATACAGTTTAGTCTTGATGCTTCCAAAAGGACTGGGCATAAACAGCCACTCTCTTACTCCTGCCTTTTAAAACTGACCATTATTATTACATTTCATCTGAAACTTTCAGCAGTTTTAATATATCACAGCTTTCACTACTGTTTTTCTAAGGCAAACCAGCTGAAATATATGTATAAATGTATTTTACAAAACCCACCAAAATACATGAGATAGCTCCTCACTTTTGCAAGTGCAGTGACACTGGAAGAAGGAGGATAAGTATGTCAGCTGATACAAGACAAGCATAGGAACGAGGTGGTTTTCCTTTTGCTCTTTCGTTAATAGACACGGAATAAAATATCAACTTCCGATGCATTTAAGCAGGGAAAGGTGTTATGTGCTGCATTCACAGATTTCCTCTGGTCTATTTAATAATTAGTTCAGTAATTAGTCTAAGGACTAATTGCCTAAAGACTTTTTTTCCCAAGCTTTATTACAAAAACTGCATTCAGAAATTCTAAATCTACATTAACTTAAGCTCTCTTTTTATCAGCAGCTAGTGAGATTCTAGATGTCTTTTCCCTTACATGGGCCCTGCTGAAAATTCCACACTGAGCTACAGGCTTTTCTTATAGTGAATCACTTCCACTTAAAACAAGAACATTTATTTACCTTCACAAACAGTGTCTACAGAGGAATTTTAAAGAACTGAATTATTTAGCTTGCATATCATGACAAGAAATCTCCTCAGAGATACTTCTTTGCCTAGTCAATACCACAAGAATGAGCTTTTTTCTTCAAAAGACCACCTTAAATTCAATACTACTCTCAGAGACATATTTTGTTAAACTTACAGCAGCAAGCTGGAAATGTGTTGTTGATTTGCTCCATAACATCTGTTAGATCTGTGTTGGTATCATGAGGTGGAACTAACAAGTCATCTGCAGATATGACAACAAAAGAATGTATTTTGTAAGAAGAGGAGGAAAAAAAAAGGACAACAACATTTTAAAAGGCATTCTTATCCAACCTTCCAGTTAAATACTCCTTTATATTTCAAGGGAAAACACTACCTGAAGCCTTTGTAATGTCCAAGAACTATCATTGATAATTGCCAGCCTTGGGAGAAGAAGTTAAAGTTACATTATGGATTTGCAGTCAAACTCATTTCTCTTTTATTAAAGCTTAACCATTCCATCCAGGATTTACCTAGAAGAAGTTGCCAGCAAGGAACAGTATATAAAAATTTACGGTTAAAATAAATAAAATGTTGACAAGATGAGGGAATTAAACTGAGTAGCTACTCAATTAAAATTCTGCTCCAATTGCATATGATTTGTCATCTAACTTTCAGAGTGAATACACCTTTCTTTTTCTGAAAAAATCCCAACATTTATCTTTTAGATGGTCTTTATTCAATATGTACCAGCCATTTCAGTAGTGCTGAAATCCTCCTTGCCATTTCTTTGAAAAATGATGCTTAAAATTAGCCAAGAGAATGGTTTGGGAACATAACTGGCTCTGTTGTTGGCAGTCCTATTAGACAGCATCTTTCATAAATCTACCACTGCATGAAATCAGACTCAAAGAAGTTCCATGTTTTTCCAGATAAAGTAAAAACATGCTGAATGAAAAATATTGAGCATGTAAGAGAATATTTTCCTGTTTTCCACAGAAACAAAATAATATTCAATTTATAACACAAGGTTTAAAAACAGAAACAGGAGGAACTTGCACCTAAGATAATTTGAGAAAAATATTTTCCCTTTTCCCCTACTTTTGACCATGCAATTATCTGTAGTTATTTCTGCTAACTCCGGTGAAATTAATGAGCTTTGATACTGGAGAATTTAAAATAATCTTTTAAGAGAGAAATCCCTTTATGTGCAGAGCCTGTACCCATAAATATTGAATTACTCCTGAAGATGTGAACCTTTTGGGAGTGGGAACATCAAAATACCAGGATAAGCAGAAGTTACACAAGAATTTTTAAAGCAGACAGGAAGTGTAGATTACACGATTTGGAAATTTGGTCCTGTGTATGACAGATCACTTGGGTCCATGTGTGTATTGTAGGACAAACAGCTCTTGGCCACTGCAGTCCAATGAAGTCTGGTTGCCCTTTCAGTGAGGGTAGATTTGCCCAGTAAATTCACTTGGTCAGAACAGATGGAACCAAGGAGTCTATTGACAGAAGTCTGTAATTCATGGATTCTTAGGATACCACAGCTCTTTGCAAGTGTGAGGAAGCAACATCTCCAGCTGCAGTGAGCAGGAGCATCACAAAGATCCGTTCCTTTTGATTTAAAAATCTTTCCAGAAGATGCCAACAAACCTATCCAGTAGTCACCTATGGCCTCATGAATACATTATCTGGTCAGAACACTCACCTGTCTGATGGAACTGTAAGCTTGTGTCCTGCTCGAGCGGGAAGCCAAGGGCAGAGTGCTGGGGCGAAGCACAGGGAGAGGCGCCATTGACCCGGGAGTCTGACTCGGGCTACAGGAAAGACAGTAAGACACAAATTTATGTTACTTGTATCCACATAATTTAAATGTGGGCTTGTATGCAGCCATCTTGCTCCTTTCCTTTTTTATGTGCTCTTACTTGTTTGTTCTTCAAACTGTTGAACATTGGCTCTATACAAATGCTGAGGGGTGAAAAAACAAAACCAAAACCAAACAAACCAAGAAATTTTTAGAAGAAAATTTAGACTTAAGAACAGTTCTTACAAGACTCCAGTTGATGGTCTTGTTAAAAATAGTGTTCTGTTGCATCACAGAAACACAATGTAATGTACAACACACACAGTATGCCAAGGTTCCCAGTCCAACTCAGCAGAAAACTACACAATGGGATTGCTGGGGTTGTATTTATCTGCACGGACATAGACATACATACACACACACACAGAAGACATTCAGCTAGGGGCCCTAAAAAGCTTTACAAGGGTGACTAATCATGCTTAGAAACAATTGTTGCATCATGAACAGTTTTGAAAAACTCCAGAAACAAGCAAAGACTCAAGACAGATTCAAAACAACTTCATTAACTCTAAAAAGTGGTAGCCAGCCATCGCTCCTGCTGATGCTGCTTCTCAACCATGTGGAAGACGCCAAATTTGCAGGAATCTGTACTACATAAAAATTTGTACTACATAAACTCCTGAGAATTATGAGAAACAACTTGGAGAAAGAAGTTTTTCTGGACTCTTAAATTCACTTGAAGAATCACTGACATTGATATTACATTTATCTGTAACCAGGTATGTGTTTGAGATTACATTTAAGTATACATATATGGACAGAAAATAAGAAAAGACCATAGCAGCTCAGAAGTATTGGAAGGGACCTTGTTCAGGCATTTTTCCCTTCTTTTCCTTCCTTCTTTGAAAAATTCTTTTGAGGAAGAGGCTAGTGATACAGTATTTGAGCTCCAGAAGTGATGTTCTGAACAAAACACAAATAAGTGAAATAATATTTACATCTGAGGTAGATGCAGCTGAAATTGTTGCTGCTCTCACTTAACTTTTTCATTGCAAATCATCGAATTACTTTTGAACAGCTTAAGGAGCTGGTTATTTAAGTAAATCTATCAAAAGCAGATCCTGAAGTAATACAAAAGATCATTGCTTTTAAGGTCTTTGAAACTGAGCAAGTGCCTAGAAGAGCTATGAGACTCGATGCAGAGTTAGAATACATAATGGCTGTTAATTAGTGCACAAGTTTGCTCCTTTGCACCTCACAGCCTCAACTGCAATACTCAACTTCTTGAGATAGCTTGCAATTTAACAAAAACAATCTTCAGAACTGAAGAGATTGTTGAACAATGAAAGATACTTTTTCTTCCATATACAGTAGTGAGAAACAAGAAAATGTTCCCTTGAGCACTCCACAAATCTTTTTTTTTTCTCCTCTAAATCTCGTCTCTTTCAGCCTGACAATACTAAGAGCCAGCTTTTGACTAAAAGAATAAACCAAGAAATATTAGTCTGCATAGAAGACAAAGAAAAATGGAAATGTTTTTAAGCCAGAGAAGGATTTTACTGTCAAGACACTTCTATGAACAGTGAATTACTACCAAGTAGTTAAGCATTTTGCTACTCAGTACCAGGCTTCAGTCCAGCTACAGAGTCTAAGTAAAATGAGTGTGGTGATTTTAAATCAGCAAAGCCTGGGATAACTTAACCCAGGCAATTCTGTATTGCCAGGAACCACTGTTCAAGATGTTAGAGCTGTAATGGTAAAGAGAGGAAGCAAATTCTCCGAAGGCTAAGAGTCCCTTCAATACAGAACAACAAAATTAACTCCAGCAGCAGAGTGACTGCTTGCCCACCCCACAAACACATGAACAGAGAGAATGTGAATCATCCAAAATGCAAACTTGCACTGGGGCTAAATCTCTGTCCCTGTTCAAGCAGCAACTACGAATAAATTGTGCACAGATGACTGAGGGTGAATGAGAAGATCTGTGCTGGACATACAAAACTGCAGTACAGCAACACATAGGCTCAGTTAAGGATAGTGAAGCACTGCAAAGCCAACAGTTCATGTTGATAGAAACGAAATGCCTACAAACTCAGGTGATGAGTTAGTCAAGGTACCACTTAGTAGTTCTATTGTAAGTGATAAAAGAGAACTGTAGAGCACAAGGACTACCAGTGGATAAACTGAGAGAAAACAAAACCTACTTGGAATACCTTACATTGAGGTACCATATATTGCTGCAGCAGTCAGAATGAAATATTGCAGTTGGATTTAAAAACAAGTCAAAACCCACAAAACCACCATCTTCTAATCAGAGGGTAATGTCTGATTACTTGATTTTCATTTAAATATACTGATAAACTTTACACTACATAGTTCCAGTGACTGCAATAAAAAGAAAAGCCAAAACAAACCAAACTCTTCTTCCAAATTAAGGACAATATTGTTAAGTAGCTGAAGAGTGGGGTTTGGAGCAGAAAGTGAAGGTTTGTGCTAGTGGTATAATTGCCCTAATATAATAATCAGATACTGGAAAATGTTAAATGCAAACCAGTTGAGGATATAGATATACCTGCATGTATTTAAATGATTTAACAATTTTACTGTTAGAGAACTTGAAAAAAATACCAGTAGAAAATCATACTCTATTTGACTCCAATTGTGTAACACCTACAAAATATGAGCACTTCCATCATAACCCGCTTCAGCCATTATGAAGTTCATGTATTCTTACTCAAAACAACTCAGTGCACATCCCTTAAGCCAGAAACCAAAAGAAAACAGCTCTAGATGTTATTATATACCTGCTGCTTCTTCTTGAAAGAAATAAAAGCAGGGATACTGAGCTCCCTCTGTAGGGATGAGGGAGAGGTTTCCAACTCCAGTCTCAGAGAGTTTTCAAACTTCTTTTTAGGTAAAATCAAAGAAAGATATGAAGGGACAGATAAGTTCTTCTCCAAAAAACTCTGAAATTGTAGGGTTTTTTCTGTATTACAGCAATTTTTAAAGCATTTCAAAGGAGGTATTTATTTCAACTTGTTTTAATCTACAGTGCCTTATTTCACTGTGCCTCCTGCTGGTGTCTTTCTCAAAGAAGAGCCTGAAGTGCTCTGTGGCTTAATGGAAAGCTAAGACATACCTGTTCTTTCCTTGACTTCTGCTACTTTTCATAAAAACTGAACTAAACCTCAGTGTCCTCAATCTGAATCACAGGAAACCTCAAAACCACCAATTTTATTACCACATTCATTACAGAAGTTTCTTCTTGCTCCAGACTTTTTCTCCCAGCAAAAAAAGAGAAACAAACTCTTCTGTGCTCTTCTGATAAAGCTCCTCTGCTTTCAGCTGGAGAGGGAGTTGCAGCCCCTATTTACTCTCTCAGTCTGATCGTACAGCCGTTGACAGATGATTTTAGCTCTCACCAACTTCAATATCAAATTCTATTTGAAACCTCTATTAAGTAGCTCAGAAAAAACTGAGAAAAATCCAAACAGACTTTAAATGCCCTTCATAATAGATCTCACTTCAACTTTGCAAATGCAGTATCTATAAAGGCTGAAAAAGAAAAACGAAAATGAATTCTTTGTTTTTTCTCTGTCTGATTAACATGGTATCAAAGCTGTCACAAGCCAGTTCTGTTTCACCTTCCTCTTTGGCACCCTTATCAATCAGGCAGACAAAAATGACAACATGCTATGACAGCTACCAATCCTTTGGGCTTGCTAAAATAAAAATAGTATGGTAACCTCAGAATTGTGACCTGAAGTAGACAAATGTGCAGTGAGGATGCATGCATATTTCTGCTAAAGGTGCTCTCTGAAGAATGTCCTAGGATGCTCTCATCTAGATCAAACAGTTACCACATGAAACTTTCTTACTTTCATTAACTGTCTACCCCAATATCTGTGTGTAGACAGACTCACTCCAATCTTTTGGAGAAAAAAAGTCCCAGTATTTTATACTCACTGGTATAAAACAACAGTCAGGAGGCTAGTGGAGAAGAGGAATGGGGAGACTTGCTGTTGATCGAAGAGACAAACAGAGATGGCATGAAATGCCATCTATGGCAAAGATATTGCTGTAAGACAGTTGTGTCCTTTAATGCTAGTAATTGTTATATATATATATATATAGTTATATATTGTTATATTTGTATATATATAATTGTTACATATATAAGTAACTGTTATATATTTTGAGATTGGGACTTATGAGCATCTTTCATGCAAATCATCCATCTCATTAATAAGAAAAGGTATTCCTTTTATCCACTAAAAATAACTGGGACAGCCAGTAAAAGCAAAAGAAACAAATAAATATAAATAGGCTTCCAATAAAGTCCTTCCCCAAGCAGTGAAAGAGATAAAGGCTTTCATAAAAGGTAGTGGACAGAACAACAAACATGCTGAAGAGTGGTCATTTTTTCAGAAAGGGGGCAGTAATGGAAATCAGTGCTGCTTCATAATTCTATTAATGTCAAAATAAATTTCAAAGAAAATTACAAAAAAATTTAATTATTTTAATTTCTGAATCCCCATCAGGGGAGTAGCTTCAACATTCTGGAAATAACCTGCAAAATATCCAGTAAATTAAGTAATGATATGTATAGTAAGGAATAATGAAAAGCCACAGGTATGCTATAGAAGAAATAATGCAGACCTTCTCATATACTTGACTTTGTACCAGCCACTGTATTAAATGACAGAGGAGAAACAAAGACCTTAGGAAATAATACTTGGAACAATCAGAAGCATGGCATGACTCCCATAGAGACAGGATAATTTGGACAGAAAGCAAAAGAGCAACGGTATACAGTAAATGAGGTGTAAACAGTCAGAAATGTTGAAAAAGGTCACCTTTATTCTACTTTACCCTATCTGAACCCAAAAGCTGAAATGCCTAGAAAATTCCAAAGGCAGAAATTATATAGAAGAATTACTGTCCCTTCTCCCACCCACTTTATCAGAACAAAAATATATACCCTAAAGGTGTTACTAAAAATGGTATAAGGATTCCAAAAAGATTACAAAATTGTAAGATCATCCTCAGCTACACTAGGGAAAAGAACAAAAAAAGTTTTAAGGTGTGAACAAGTTTCTGCTCTAAGCACTAAGCTGGAAGTGACCATGGTTGTGGCAGAACTTGTGTTTCTATTCAACGTGTTTCTTTGCAGATTTTAAACCCTTCTCTGAAAGACCAAATATTGGCCACATATCTCAAGATCCTTACTTTATAAATTATTATTAACAGTGCACCAGTTGCTTGCTTCCCTGTGAAATATTTTATCTACTCAAATACTGATTAAAGATGCTAGAATAACAGTAGCAACAAAAAATTTTACTCTGCTGGAAGGATAGGGAAGTCATTGGAACAGATGCATCTTAATTCTATTCAGCCAAAACTACCTAGAGAAAATGATAAAGTCAGCCAGTGAAACAAACAGCAAATACCTTAATCCCTGTAATGAGTGTATCATCTACAGCAGGAACTTAGGCCACTTTGATACCTGGTTTATGTAGCCTGTTTCTTGGCTTACTTAAATCCTCTACTACGTACAGCCAGTCATCTGACTCATGGAAAGCAGGAAATACTTGCCTTATTGTACTCAGACCCAAATGTAATGATTAGCTAGAATAAAACATTCTCACAAATCCATCTTCATTACTCGAGCTTCCACACATGATATAGTGCAAACTACCATCTCTAACAACACCTGGAATATGTTGCTGCTGTTATTTCTATAACCCGGGTGTGTACATGCTGACTTCTAAAGCAATCTCTGTTCCTTCAGCCAACAAGGAAATCCTACAATCTCCAGCTACTGGCACTTGAATAGAAGGCTCTTACCTCCAGCATTCCTTGTGTGCAAGAGCACTGCTGTAGCTTATTGGTCTAAATATGCTACTCAAGAGGAACTGGATTTTTAATATAATTAATTGCTTCTTTGTATTTCAGACATATCTCTGGCCATCTGTCTCTGGCATGCTAAGAGAAGTTTGAGTGACTAACTGTGACAACAAATAAACATATTATTTAAGGAAAGTGTCTGGGAAAACTGAAGTCAAACATGGGATGTGGCTGGCATCATTACTTGGAGTAGGGTATATATTTTCTTTTGGTGCTTTTTAATTAATGAAAACCTATTGCTCTTGTTTGTGTTATTCTCAGAGTTTCGTAAGTTCCCATGATGACTCCAGCACTTGTAATCGTTTTCTGCTCATTTGAATTTAACCAGGGCTTATGCTAGAGGGCAAGAAAAAATATATCATTAGAAATGATTGATTGAAACAGACCAAGAGTGTATGGCGAAAATATCTGCAGAAAACTGTCAAAGCCTTTGCTCCACCACGAAATCCATCATGCAGAAACAAGTTCACAAATACCTGCTCGAGTAGCTGCCGTAGCCGGTGAAGCTGAGACTCCAATTGCTTATTGTGATCTTCCAATATTTGCATCCTTGCTTCCAGACGACCTTTATGTTGCCTTAGGAGTTTAGCTTCAGCAATGAGCTCGGCATCTTCAGAAGCATGCTGAGGTGACACAACGGAGTCAGGAGGTGACGCAAGAGGGTTTATTCCTCTCCGAAGATGTTGCTCCTTTAGTTGCTTGTATTCTATCTGCAGACTCCTGGGACATTGAAAAGTGGAGGAGAACGATGACTTAATCAAGTAAATGAACATAAAAGACTTCTCAGATCAAAAGATGTTAGCACCTCCAACTAACAACACATACAAAGCTCATACAAAGACAATGCCTTGATTTGTTTTATGGGGGATTAAAAGCAGGCAGTGAAGTAGAAGTGAAACTAATTTATTTCTTCACAGACACTCCCTCTTCTATCTAACAGAGCCAGGCTATGCACAACATATGCCTTGATTGTGGATTGTTGGGGTTTTTTTTTTTTTGCTAAAATCATGACTTCTGGGTCTTTCTCATCTTCAACATAGTACATGCATGGTTCAAACAACAGCAAAATGACAATTCAGACACCAGTAGGATGATTATGAGACCTTTGCTCTTCCTCAAGGTCAGCAATGATACGCTCCAGCTCTCCCCGCTCTTCCTTCTCCACTGACTTGAGTATCTGAGCAGGACTCTGTGGCTGACTCACAGGTGACTCTCCTCCCAGCGTCTGACAATACTGCTGGATAAGGGCATGCTCATCCTCTCTGAAACAATAAAACAACACAGATAAAGACAGAGCAGGAAAAAGTTTATTTCGTGAGCAAACATCTGTATCAAGCTGAGGGATTTTGTTTGTTTATGGAAAAGACTAAGTGAGAAGAAACTAAGCCTAAAAAACACACTGAAAGGAAACCATATAAACATACAATGCACAGGAAAAAAAAAGATTTATCTGTAGTAAAGGATAAGTTTAGTTTAATCTATGCATAAAGAACAAATGCTGCTGGTGGTTTGAAAAGGAACAGTGAAAACAAGAATCACAGAGAATATAAACCAAAGATGACTGATTTGAAATGCCTTAAAAAGAAATAAAGAAACATCTGCTAGATCCATTTTTTTTAACAATATGTGACATTTTAAAAATTTTTAGGAGATAATTTTGGTTTGCTCAGTTTGCCTAATAAAATTAGAGAAAAATCTTCAATTTTTCTCCCCCTATTTTGATACACACGTACAATACCTTGAAATTCTGCATTGGTAGCAGATTTTGTTCTTAGGAGATTTATGGATAGAAACAAACTATAACACTGTCCCTCCTCCTGACTCACATGAAATTACCTTCCAGTAAGGAGATAGAGAAGTCCTGACACTTTCAATTATGCTTTAATACACAAGTGAATTTGGCTTTTTATAGATGTGCCTTACTTTCCAATTTGCTGGCTTTTCTCCATAAATAAAGTCAGATGGATAGAAAGTGAAAGATACCACATCCTAAAACCAGTTTGCTTGCTTGCTTACTCAGGAAGGATGAATCAACAACAGAAAAACATATACGCTTCATTTTTCAGAGAGAAATTGCTGCAGCAGTATAAATGCTGAAGAAAACCCTCCTTAAATTATCTCCTTTACTTGACTACAAACTGGAGACTGCATACCTTATGATATCATGAAGTATTGTCCCTACAAACTTTACTCCAAAGTTCTCCTACAATTAAAGCATGGTCAGAGCAGAGTGAAGAACACATGGGCAGTATGCATGCACATATTCAGATATCATTTAGAAAAGAGACTTTTCCATGTTAAAACTATTTCATGTGCTAACTTTTTTCCTCCTGTTGTTGGTAAGTAGCAGCTGTGAATGCTGTTATCAACGGGTTACGGAATGAAAAGTATCCTTAAGGACTGCCTTTGAAAGCACATGCAAAGAATCAGAATTTCATTATATGCAAAGTATTTCTTTTCCAAATAAAAGTGTAATGGAGCTTTTCAAGAGGCTTTTTAAAATTTCCCATCAGTCAATTTAACTTCTTTCACCACAGAATTTCCAAATACAGTCTCATTTGAATGAATAGTAAAACCAGTTATGTAGAAAAGTATACCCTGGAAGAAACAGAAGTTATTTCTGTGCTGAGAAATAGTCTATAAATAAATGCATGTACAAATAAAACACATTAGGTGTCTTACAGGCCAAGCATATGGATCGGGGGGTTCCTCAGAAACAATTTCAAACTCTTGGGACAAAAGGAGAAAATGCATGTGATAGGAACAGATAAGAGTTGCATAAATACTGTTTGTGTAATGAAAAACCTTATTTTATCCTATTGAACCAAGATTTTTTTGTTAGCTCAGTGTATCAGTATAAATTTTAAAGCATCATCAGTATTAAAAGCAAGACAAAGTAGCCAAAGATTTAATAAATCTGGATTCCTGGTGTGAGCCTCTTGGAAAAGCACTTCTATCATTTAGCAAAATGATTTTGTTCTTTGTAGTATGCTTAAGACAAAATGTACTGGAGACTAACCTTATGGTAGAACAACACCAGATTATTTTTCCCAAGGATAACTATTCACTATCTACCCAAAGCTGTCATGTGGCCTTCCATTTTCTAACCTGTCATCAAGACTTGAAAATTTAGACTCTTACAATCAAAGAAATGTACATCAAGTAACACTATGCTTGCCAAAAAAATCCAAACAAAAGAAAAATATAGCCTGTGACAGTTCTGTCCACTGGATTAAAAACCTAATTATTGAGTTTTGTTTTTAAAAAGGAGTAGAAAGTTTAAAGAAAATAATGTATATCCACTTATTTCTTATCCATCTTGGCTGTAGTCAGTATTACATTCATGAGAAGAAATGACAAGATGGATCTTCCCAGCAAATGAATAAATTTAATGAATTTTTCATTGAATACATATATATATATAAAAAGAGCATTTAAATATAATTGGGGTTGCATTTGCATTTAAGTCCTTAAAAAATAGTGATATCCAAGAGTGCTACTGAAAAAGAAACAGAAAGAACAGTGTTTCTTTCCCCCCGCCCCCTTATCTACAAACAAGAAAAAGCCTTTAACTGCTTTATCTTCCTCACTACTTGAGTGATCTCAGGCAAACTCACAATCACTATTATTTTTCATAAATACTTCATGTCTACTTAAAACTAAAACAAAGACTAGTGCAGTTAAAGGAGTTTGGATCAGGTCCCAGTGCGATAATTAAAACCTCATCGTACTTCTCCACCCTTTAGTCATCCTGACAAAAATACCCTACTCCTTATGACAAAATCTTTGCCAAAGTGACATAAACCCTCTGGGGGCTTCAAACTCTGCGGGGCACAGCCCTGCAAAATGTGCAGAGTAGCCTGTGACTGAAATGGCCACAGCAAGCCAAGAGTGCCGGCAATTCAATGTCACACCTTGGGCAAGCACAAAAACAGTGTTAAAGCAGGCAGGTGAGAGAACACAGCTTCATCACCCGGGCTGCAAAACACCGTTTACATGTGAATTGAAGTGATACTGTGTGACTACACATACAGCCTGGTTTTGTGCAAGGGTGCTGCTGATGTCAGGAAACGTTTACTTGATCTAGTTTAGTCTGGTTATTTTAATTAGGCATCAAAAAGCTGCTGTCTACGATTTAAAATGGTGAGTTAGTTTATAAACAAAATTTAGGTCATCTAAAATGGATCTGTGTAAAAACAGGGCTCTGCAAAGATGGATTTATTATATTTATTTGACTTTGTTAAATCTGAGATTCTGTCAAGAATTTTCATTAGATGTAACCTAATTTTTAATGAAACTTATAAACACTTTGAAAAAAGAGTTTACACAGTAAATGCTTACATACTTTTGACTGTATTGTGATCCAGTAGATGAGATCAACACAGTTAAACACAGGTAGTTTTATATTTTGGTCTCACAGTTACTCAGTCTAGAAAAAACTTCATTTCCCTCATCTCCCACTGGTTCAGAGTCTCAGAAAGCCTACTGGAGAGGCTGCGAACATTGATTGCTCTTTATTTTGGGCATCACACGCTGCAACTGACAGCACCCTTTTTCACAGGCACTTGATAAAGGAAGTCTTCTGAAGCAAAAGTGTATTTTTACCACGTGTTCTACCTTTGGTCTGTCTTGCAAAATTACTAGTTTGAAAAAACACAACCTTGAACCTGCACCAACAAACCTCATGACTGTAATTAGGATTGATTCATTAGTAGCACAGGAGTCCCAGGACAGAGCTTCAAATGACCTACAACATAAGGTCATTGTTCTATGCCAGGCAAAGACTTTCATTTTGAGAATCTGCGACATTGTTCTGTAGAAGTGGTAGGAGACGGCAATCAGCAATCAAAATAAAAGCAACACGTAAAAATTAATTGCTCACTCTTTCTTGGTGGTTATTTTATGGAATGCCCTATGTGCTTTGAGAAACAACTGGAAGCACACAAAGTCCTTCGACAGCAGAGGCTGCAGTTCCTATTCTGCATTTCACCATAGTAAAAAGCAGCAAACAAGATATCCCAGAAGGTCAGACATGAAAGAAGTACATCTCAGAGGAAAAGAACACCCCAACAAAGAAGCCCATGGAAAACAGCCTTTGAAGTATCCTATTCTCTTTCTGGACATATATTCTCAACATGTCTATTCCAAAACACGTGTTGTGCATAGAGGAACCAAGAGGCAAATAAGCTGCATATAACCTCCCTTTTATTGGACTATGCTGAGAAAGAAAAATTCAGATTTCCTGACCATCACTTTTCATGAGTGCATTATTTTATCTGATTAAGAAAACTGATTGCTAAATTGGATGTAAGATAGGAAGATGTGGCTACTTGTGAACTTACTTCACTGGTAATTTTCATTTTTGCTGTAGGTCTCATACTAAGCACCATGAGCTCTAGTCCAAATAATGATGATTTATGACATGCTATGTCATTTTATGACATAGCACAATAAGTGATGCTATGAGACATACTAGAATAAGGATGAAAAAGGTACTCAAAAATACTTTGTCTAATTTACTTTTCTTCTCCTAATGCTACCATCACATGAAACAAATTTCTCACTGTGACAAGACACCTTTTAACCACTTACATCATGTCACAGTATTCAGTTACCACATACTGGGGCTCCAGTTTTACTTACATCACATTAAGTAGCAGTGCCAGGTAAAAGTATCAATGGCCTTCACTTCTGAACCTGTTCCTACTTCTGAGCCTGAGTGCAGAGCTCCCTAACAAATAAAATTTCAGATATGTTCCAACTCTGCCTTAAGATGAGTGTGAAATAGCATCAACAATGCTGCAGACATGAAGATAACTGGTAGTAAAGGCACTAACCAGAAAACAGCTACTAAGCATCTGCATTTATCCTGAAAGTATTTATACTATGCTCGGTGAAATTAGCTTCATTATGGGCTGGATAGGATAGTTCATACACTACAGGAATAGGAGAGTTACACTCTTGTCATATTTCCCTAACAATTTTTATTTTCATTCTACTACACCATGATTTATCAAACTGTGAGGTATAGCTTTCTGTTAGGAGCGCTATTTATCATTCTTTGTTGTAAAGACTTAATTATTAAAAACATTCTAATGGTCTCATGCATGTATTTTCTGGTACAAATACATTGAATAGAAATGCTTTCCCTTCATGTCATCTTCTCTTTACATTAGAAAGTTCTAAATGTTTAGGCTAGAATTTTTGATGGATTTTATTTGGCTTTAATTCATGCAAAAGCATCTCTAAGGCAGACTTATATATTCACAAATGAAGATGAGTATAAGAATGTTTTTAAAGAAGCTGGACATACTATCAGTAGAGACTGTACCTTTTTTTGCTATCTACAACTATTTTTCTGATTAAGGAAAATGCATTTTTTAATGGAATTCACATATCTTTAGGAAAGGGGAGGGTTAGAAAAGCTTAGTCAGAGAGACAGGAGTCACAATGAAATTCAAGAAAACAGGTTAGTTAAAACCCAAGAATTATCTCTGATGAGTGCTTTCTTGATCAAATGGCATATTGCAGAACATTTCTGAAAATAAACCCATTATTTTTAACTAAGAGCAGAAGTTCTCTTATTCAAATGTAGATGACTTCTTACATATAATCTCTGAAGCATGAAGAATGTTAAAAATTACTGTTGCTGAGCTGGTGAACCTGACAAAACCAAAGTAGTAACTTTCAAAATCAAGTGCAATACTGGCTCTATTCTATATTCACAGTAAACTGAAGGACTCTTCAGGACCAATAAAAATAAGATCACAAAAGACAAATCCAATTATGATTGGAAAGAATTTGATTTCCAAACTAGTAATTGTTTCCTGAATGTTTGAAATAACACTGTAAAAAAAAAAAGAACTTTGGCTCAGAGGTTTATATCTGAACTGAAAAAACATGCATTCACATTTCAAATTGCTCCTTTGAATTCCATCCATATAAGAATCATTACAACATCCTCACCTCTATGTTAAATGGCATTTAAAAAATAAAAGTAGATTTGAACTATAATCCTAAATTCCCAATGTTTCAGCTACTTCTGATCCAAACTGGGATACAAACTTCATAGCTCTGTTGTTCTCTGGAAAAAACTGTTTATCGAAAAGGGCTGTCAAGCACTGGAACAGGCAGCCCAGGGCAGTGGCTGAGTTAACATCACTGAAGGTATTTAAGGGAGGTAGATGTGGCACTTGGGAACACGGTTTAGTGGTCGACTTGGCAGATGTATGGTTTACAGTTGGATTAATGATCGTAAAGGTCTTTTCCAACCTAAAGGATTCTGTGACAATAGTTTACACTTCAAACTACAGGGCTTCAGAATTTTGAGTACTTCAGTACTTATGCCTTAATGAAAGCATGCATTGTAATCTGCAAATAAAACAGAAGGTGCCATTGTGTACAAGCTAATTTCTTGTCCATATTTTGTTTGTGTAACAGTTCCCTGACTGAGACCCAAATTCAGAGGTACCTATCATATGTTGGTACACAAGCTTTCCATGTTACTTCTTTTTCTAAGGAAAAGGAATGCAGGGAAACTGCTTTAAAATCAACAGGTGATTTGCCAGTAAAAATAAAGCATACACTCGCCTTTTATCATTGGGATGGGTGGGTTTTTGGTCTTTGCTTATAAGGAGGCTCATTAATTTCAAAATACACAACTCCAGTGTATGAGCATTTAGATGCCTTCAAGTTTCCAACTTTCCTGCCAAATGACAGTATGTTTGCTCTTTTTTTTTTTTTTTGTGTAAGGGAAATCAAAAGGGAATTTTTTTGGCTGCATTTCTCTCACTGGTGAGTGTGCCAATAACAGAAACACATTAAAACAGTTCACATGAAAAAAAGTTTTATTTGGTATGAAAATAGAGTTAATTAATCAGGAAAGAGGCAACATTTAAAGCGGGTCATGTGTTTTTTTTCAAGCAAAGTATTTTAAATCTCAAAATGTATGTACACTCATGGATAGAATAATTTCATTATTAGATTTTAAAACAGTAAATGAAAGTATTACTGAGACTAACAGCATTTTCTAACTAAAGCTGAACAAGAACAAATATCGGTTTTCCTCTTTAAAAATTGTGATGGTATTTGTTAATAACTTAGAAGAGGCAGAGTCCTACAACACTGATTTAATTGACTGGACTGATGATAAAGTAAGGTTAAAACATTTGTTTTTACATTCAAAAAAATGGTATTTAATTCATCGGCAATTCAAGGGGTTCTATGCTTTCCAAGTTTACCAATGCATTTAATTAAGGTTTTTTACAATAAAAGTGACACATAATCTAAAAAAATAAAAAGAAAATGTCACTGGTAAAATTAATGTAGGACTATGTTTATTACATAGTACAATTCCAGGTATAAACAGATGGATCAGCAGCCAGAAAACTGAAATACAAACAAGAAGTAGCAACACTGTTCTGGCTCTGAAGAGTCTTCAAAGTACAGATGAGTTTTTATTTTAATAAGAAAGTTGTCTAAGGTCTAGCAAAAGCCTAGAAAAGGATTTATTTTCTTTTAAACTACAATAAAAGCAGAAAAGGAATAAAAAGTAGAACCCACAGAGCTGTGGCCTTTTACCAATCACATGAAGTAGCTTCACTTTTGAAGCAGAATGGCTGACAGATGTAGACACCGTCAAGTGACCACCACCAATTTCTACAATTGGTGCTTGGAATAACTAAACTTACGTAGGCATCCTAGGGCTCACACTTATTAGCTGCTTTCACTGGGACTAAGTCCTGCGTTGGAACTGATGAAGATTATACCATGAATCTATAACTAAAGTTCCCAACAGCCTTAATGAGTCTGAGTTACTTACACGCTTCCTGTGGTGGAGCTGCTGTCCATGAGGAAGGAGCCGTTGGTCCTTTCCATCTGCGCAAGCCTGAAAGGCAGGGAAAGACCACGACTTTCAGACAACATGCTGCACGATTTAAACAGAGGCAGTGTGAAAATCAATTCTACTTAGAAACAGCTCAGATATGGCAATCTTTGTATACATGATTAGGAATAAACTCCTAGGTTTTGTGAGAAAAACCTATAATCCAGAGGACTTTCATGAGAAACTTGTGCTATGATTAATTAATTCTACTTGCCAAACAACAACAAAAAAGAGTATTTTCTAACTCTAGTATAATTATCATTAACATCACCACAACTCTCCAGGCAAAATTAGTTAAAGAGATGTTTTCGCAGATGGTTTTCTTTTTGAATTTTCTAAAGCTGGACTAACAAAAGAGGATGAATCCTTTTTAAATGTAGCACATGAAACATCTGAAATTATGCTTGGCAAATAATACCACACTGTGGACAGACAAGTCCTGGAAAACACCACAAAAAGCAGTATAATTACAGGGAATCATTGCCTACAGTTCCTCATTTAGGAAGGAATTAATCTAAAAAACGAGATTAGACTGTATGTACAAGGTCATACAGTTCTTTAAAATCAAAGCTGAAATTTTCTATCTATTCAAGCTTCCAGGAAAGATATACCTTATGTACATCAGAGATGTACATAAAAATTTAGGAACATTCAATGCTTTACACATATATTTAACTGCACCAAGTATGGCTATTTCCTTTACTATAAAAATATCTTCATTCCACTCATATTTTTGCGAGTGCATTATGCATTACTATAGACATCTTCAAACTTCTTTTTGAAGGGAGTATGCAAGGCCCTAAAGAACTGGGAACTCTGGTGGTTTCTTTTAGAATGGAGCAAGTTTGCCCTTCTGTACATTTGTTACTACTCCTGAGGGTTGAAGAAGAAGAATAAATGAAGGCACACACTGGATGTCATCTTGATTGTCTCATCCCACCATGGCTGGGGTGGGACATTGTGCTCCAACACCTCCCTTGAAGGGAAGAGAATTTCCAAAGTGACTAGAGATACTCAAATCATCTCTGCTCTGGGGCTTCTCAAACAAATCTAGTTCACAGTGAGCAACACACTTACAAGTCACCTTTATAAAGCTGCTTAGCTGAGCATCTTTAGATCTTTTGATGAAACATAATTTTAGAAATTAATCTTCACAGTCCCTTTGTGACATAGGGAAGTAGTACAACCCCCATTACTTTTCAGAGAGAAGGGCCTGCCCTGAATCACTTAGTGAGTAATAGATATTCCAGCTCACAAATGCAGATTCCACCATTATCATCACATTAATGAGGATTTGCTTGGGATAATACGTGGAACCAGCAGACAGCCCTAATCAGGGATCACAGAGTGACAGGGACCCTAGAGTTGCAAAGAGCCTTCAAAGTAGGATAAAAACTGAAAGCTGAGGAAAGAAATTAGAAGCATCTCAGAGGTGACACAGCACAACAGAACAGGGAGATGGTACCTAATTCCAGGCAGGGGATTTTGTTAACAGAAAAGTGAGAGTTGAATGTTCTTCAGTCTGTGACAATGAAGGCTGTAAGCCCTAATATACTGTTTCTGCTGGGCACTGTCTTATTAAGGAAGCCTTGATAGTATTTCTTTAGGATGCTTAGCCAAAAAGACCAGAACAATAAAAAAATTTTACGATTTTACATGCAACATATACATAGCAGATTCAACTAGAAAGGACACATGGAAATTATATGAAAGACACAGAATTATGTCTTCTGTTCTCACATTTTATTCCTAAAAGAAAAACAGTCCTGAGTAGTTTTAGACAGATTACCTATGAAGCAATTAGTATTAAGTTTTCAGTTTTGCTAAGCAATGTCTGCACATAGCAGGTACAGATTTAGGTTTGTATCCTGAATGATCACCAAGTGGTACACAGTCCACCTTCAGCTAATCTAATCCCAAGCAGAATTGTAAGAGCTGAGAGGGCGGAGAGGAAAAACAGCTATTGTACCTAGGAGATCCACTGATCCTTAATGAGAGTCCAGAGTTTGAGCTTCATCTGGACACAAAAAGCCATAGTATTGTAGTAACACAGGCTGAGAAAAGGACATAGATAGACAGAAAATTCTTCCATCTCTCTAGAGAAATTTAATTTACCTGGTTCACGGGTTTTAATTGATTACAGCATGGCCTAAGTTATAGATTTAAAGAAATGTTGGGTGATTCATATGAATGACATGTTTCAAATAACTGAAAAGCTCTATAATGACTTTGTATGTCATTGTGCTATACTGCTAATGAAAGATGAAAATATTTGCTGTTGGGGGACAAAAAACCATAGGCTGACTGTGGGTAGCCCTTCAGCATTATTTCCTGCCCTATTTTCTCTTGCTTCAAAGAGCACATGCAGCATATCCTAGGCATTTAAAAAACCGCTCTGAAGATTTTTAAGGTGCCCATAAATAAGACTGCAGTTAACTTAAACATCCAGTCAGAATTTTTATTCAAAAACCTGAAAAAGTTAACATTGATTTTTAGTTGTGGAGATCAGATACAATAAAAACACCCGAAGAAAAACCTAGTGAGTTCCCATGTTACTTATTTTTGAGAGGTTATCTCTGGGTAATGTTCACCATCATCATGCCCTTAACTCAGAATAAAAGGAAATGGCCTAAAGTTGTACCAGGGGAGGTGTCGCCCTGAGTTTTGCAGTCTTTCTATGTTTTCATTCCTGTAGTAGAATTTCCCAGGCACTTTACTGTAAGCATCAGGCATGTTTACCTACCGGTATCTATTATTATCATTCCTTTTGTTAGGCGGAGAATTATGATAGACTTTTGGTCTGACCAGTGTCATGGAGAGGTGGTAACCCCATCCTCCAATCCAACCAAACAAGGAGAGGTCTCTAAAAAGATATATAACTGACTAAATAAAGGGCCGGGCCGGTCTTCCTTTTTTCTTCTTCCTTCTTCTTGCCCTACCTTGGCCCTTCCTTGCTCTCTCTTTTGGCCCAGGCCCTATCCTGACAGAACGGTGTCTGCGTGGTCCTTTTGTGTCTGAGTACGACAGGGAGGTTTAGGTTAGATATTACAAAAAGTTTCTTCTGTGAAAAGGTGGTCTGGTATTAGAACAGGCTGCTCAAGGAAGAGTTGGAACCACCTTCCCTGGAAGTGTTCAAAAGGCATGTGGGGGTGGCACTTGGGTACATGATTTAGTGGTGAACACAGACATGCTGAGTTAAGTGTTGGGCTTGATGCTTTTAGAGGTCTTTTCCAACCTTAATGATTCTGTGATCACCAGCTCTGAATGTACAGAAGAGAGTTTGAGAAAACACAGGAACACTGAGATGGACTTGGCATAACAGACATTTTACCATGACAGGACTAGGGCAACCCCACAAAAGCCAGAACATAAAACATCCGTAATTACAATCTGCTCTGCTAAAAGCCAACAGTAATGCAGAATGTCAGCCTATCGCAGAAGAAAACAAAACCCTGGATCTAATATCCTACTGGGAAAACCTGTATATGCAACAAGATCAGTTTATTCCAAAGGTTAAAAATGAAGAAAAGAACAATAATGGCACATTTTAGAAATGATGCAATTTTGCAACAGTTTCCATTCTGTATGAGAGATGATAGATTTAACACATGTATTTTACATTTAATACGACCGTAATCAGAAACTAATGACTTAAAAACATTCGACTTACTTCTAAGTACAGAGAATTGTATCTTTTTAATAAATAATATCCAAACAGCAGTGTGTATTAAAAATTGCAGGAATCAACCACAAAACGCAATGGACTGGTGAGAAACCGTGTCTCTCTTACCTAGTAGCATACTGTTCTATCCTGGAGTGTGTGTCATCATGAAACAGCTGTGGAGACTGGGAAGGACTAGTTTAAAAATAATAATAATTAAATCAGTGGTGTCTAAAGCAATTCATGATATAGACAACATTATTTTTAAATCAAGTTAGACTGATGACAAATAAATACATGCACAATATTCCCAAGGGCATTATTGCTTTGGGTCAGCCATGCCCTGTTGTTCAGGGACATCAGATTAGCTGCAACTGAGCTACAAGGAAACAACTGGCAAATGAGGCTTTCCAGATAAAGGGGGTCTGCATACTCACTCATATTGCTCTGGCCACATACTGATGAGAGTGATAGGACTGTAAGGAAGACAAAAAAAAAAAGAAGAAAAAAGAGAGAGAGAAAGAATGAAACTATGAAACAAAAACTTTAGAACCATTTAAGCAAGAGAAAGCTGGGGAAACACAAAATATTTTAAACAGCAACCCACCCTAAACCAGTAATAATTGATATAGGAAAGAGACAGCAACACTGCCACGTGTCATGGAGAGACAGAAGATTGACTTACATACTTAATTTTGTTAAATAAATATCAATTTAAAGAAAAACCCAAATCAGTGTTTTTGATTGAACTGCAGTTCATAAACCATAATCAATTAATTTAAATTCTGCTAAAGCACTGGAACTTTAATTTTAAAGTAACTTAATGAATGTATTAAAAAAAAAGTGGGGTGCAAAAACCCCACCAATAAAAAAACTCCACCATAAGTCACAGTTATCAATGCTTATTTTCCTTACACATAAAAATAATGAGGAAAATGCATATTGTATTACATTCTCACACTTGAATAACTATAAAGGATTTTTTATTTTCTCTAATTTTTTTTTATTAAAAGGAATGTATTACTGAGGTTTGCCACCTGCAGGGCAGAGAGCCAATACCAAGAGTTTTCTCAGCATGGTGCTTACAATTTATCTGCATATTTCCCACATGACTGGACCGACAGAATTTTATCCTGACCTGTGATTACAGTTCTGACATTCCAATTTCTGGCAGCATTGGCAAACTTTCATCACATTAAAGTAGCTTTGCTTTCCTGTGTTGGTGGCAGCTGAAGACTGCCCTGGTGGCTAACATTTTAACATTTGAATGTGCACTGCTTCTTTAGAAGCCAGGCTATCAATCAGGCAGTTTTCAGATTACTTCCTCCTGTATCTTAAACTGCTAATGAGGATGTTTTGTTTACTTATTGCAAATGAAAGGCACAGCCCTCCAGTCATGAAAGCCCTCAGACGGTGGGCACTGGCACTGAGCAGCAGCCTGAATGCAGAGCATCTTTGCTGAAGCCTCGCATGGGCTGTTGCTAAGCGGGGCTGTGTTCAGACAGTGCAGTAGTGCCACAGACTCAAGGATGTGAGGGACAGTCAGTCCATGAAACTAATTCTAGCACCCTGTCAACACGTCTTAATTTTGCTCTTGTAACAGTGTCTTTTGCTGACAACTGCCAAGTGAGTAAATAAAGTGGAGCACTTCTGTCAGCACCATAAATAATACTGTGGAGACACTGAGAGTGCTCTCTCTGATTAGGCCACGAATATTTCTGAAGTCTGTAGGACCCTAATTAACTCAGAGATTTCTAATTCCAGGAATTTTGATGTAATCAAATAAGCAGTACACTTCCAAAAGCCCAGTCTCCTCAAAAGTATTCTCTGTAAAAACAGCTATTCAGCCCCTGCCAACATTACCTGCTTTGTCCATTACCACGGACATTGTAAAGTCCATGGCTTTATAATAAAAGGCTGATAAAAATCTAAGCATAAAATATGTTACTTTAAAAACAATAGAGAAGATCTGCAAATAATGTGAAACAATACAAAATAATATAGCACAAGTCTCTCCAACTGTTGTTGGCTATTTTTTGAGTTTCAGCTTTTTGTTTCTGATAGAATAGGCCAGTGACTCCAGGAGCAATTGTTCCATAAGGCAAGCTTACGTCTCCAGGTTGTCACCCTCCAATACTGTTTGCACAGGTAAGTAGCCAAGTCGGGGATGCTTTGCAAAATACTTCTTTGACCGGAATTTATTCTTCAGCACCTTTGTGAAGTCCCGTACATCCTCCCCAGATGTTGTCTTAAAAAGAAGAAAGAAATAAAATTCAACATTGCCAAATAGTACTGATTTAATATCAATATTATTGATTAATACTGCTGGTACCATCCTGGAAAAGAAGATAAAGGAAGAACTTTAAGATTTCAGTGATAAGAACTTTAAGATTTCAGTGATGCTAAAATTGTCTTTTTAGTGTCCTCAGATAACAGTACAATAATAATGCTAATGCACCTAAAAATTCTCTTCTACTAGAAAGTAATAGCAAGGCTTCAAATTCCCAGCAATAAATGCATTTACCAATTACTGTATAAATTAGAGAAAAATTGACACAGGTTCAAGTCTTAAGCTAAACATTTATAACCAGTTTTAAAAACCACAAAAATGTAATTTTTCAGAAAAATAAAAAAGGCAAGTCAGCTGGTAAGAGGGAGCCCTCTATATTCACAAAGCTTGGCAAAATACTCTCTGCCTCCCATTCTAGACCTACAACAGAAAACTTTATCACAAGATGGGAGTGGTATGTGCTAAACCATTCTCTGTTGCAATGGCCAAGATTTTCATAAGCATTTTCTCAAGTTACCAAATTTCTTCCTATAGGATTCTGCCACTACCTGTAATATTCCAGAGTCAAAAAAATGCACAGATGAAGTGGTGGCCAGTGTACAGCCACTGTTCAAAAGCACAGGCAGGCCTGATAAGAACAATTAGTGCCTGAAGTAACAAACTCCGACTGATTCAGTGGTCTCCTTACCACCACAGAGTAAGATCAGGACACAGATTAGCCACAAGATTCTACATGTCTAACTTTACAAGTTACAATCAACATCTCACAGCAGCTTTTTCACTGGTCCTGACTGATGCAGCCTCTTCCAAAACTGGTAAGAGCTTAGCCCCATCCCTTTCTGCTCCCTCCCTGTCCACCACCCTATCCTGAGAACAAAATTAAAATTTATGCAACTGCTTTTAAAAACCAGTTTAACTGGTGATAATCACAGCAATAATGGCAGCACTGCTTTGGTAATACTATTCAGCTAGCTTCTGCTACAAAAGCAGGAACACAAACGGGCATAAAATACACAGCAAAAATGGCAATAGAGAGATCTGCAGGAAGAAACAATAATATACAGTCTACCTTTAAACTGTACGTGCTCAGACTGTGCTGAGTACTTCAACAGAACATCCCCTTCCTGTCGGTACTATTGAGCATTTTCTCTTGCAACTGCAGTAAAGAAAACATGGCCATTCACCTCCAGAATTACCTGAATTTGGCAACAGCTTTTACAGACTTCCAGTCCAGCCTCTGTAACAAACTAGAAATTGCATTCCTGTACCCTCTGCTTCAGGAGAAACCTGTTGGCATCAAAGGATGCCAAAGCAGATGGACAATCGTGGAAAATAGAGAGGAAGACTTTAGTTTTGTAATCCTTTTCCTGATGTACTACAAAGAGGCCTAGGAGCAGGTCAGGCAAACTATTCTCTGCTGTCAAAACATAAAAATACTTCCATATTCATCTATATATTTGGATGTATGTATATATTTGGATAATATACACAGTTACAAACTCCATAATGCACATCAGATGAGCAATAAAAACAGTAAATAATCAAACTCGTGTTTGTAGGAGTTTCTCATATGTGGCTTTAAAAAGTAGACAACAGAGCAAGTTTGTGACTGAGAGATGTTTGAACCCCTGAGTTTTAATGTAAGTGAATCCAGGGAGGGTTCACAAAATCATTCTCAAAAAGCATCTCTCCAACCACTGCACCATCCAAAGAAGGAACATGAGGCAATGCAAAGGACTGCTTACTCTCATGCAACAGTAACTCCAACAGATGGAACTCTACCCCAAGGCCAAGGAACGAAAAATTAAATACCTACACATTGTAGAAATAAACGTCTACTGAGCGGCCAAACTTTTCCTCTGGAGTATTTTTTATTTGGTATGACAGCCTGATTCTCAGAAAGAGGACTAATATGACTGTGTACTGATAGAGCACTGCAAATACTAACCAGTGAAATTTGAGCAGATTCGAAAGAACTATTTTAATTTACATGCAATTAAGATGCAACTCTAAAAAATATCTTCTATTTTTTTTCTTTCGGGCATATAACCACAAAATACCATCCAATCCAAAACATGCTAAGAGAGATGTACTACAATGTTTTCCTTTAAAAAAAGAATAACCAGGCACTGTTGTGTAGAATCTATCTTCTAAATTAAAACTAGCAGGTACCGTGTACACTTCCCTACATCATGACATCTTGACTATTTCCACACAAATCAATACTACAAATAGCACCATTGTTACAGAACTACTTCAAAAGCAAAGAAAAAGTACTTTCCTTCACTGAAAATTCAGTCTAAAGACCATGCTTTCAAACTCAATATAAAATACCAGTTCTTAGAGCAAGACAAAGTTCAGGAAGAAACATTTAATATCCATGGCTGCCACACACAAATAACTAAAAAACTAAGCAGTAGTAGCACTAAGTCTCAAGGTGCCAGTAGCACAATCTAACAAGTGACAAACTGGCATCAGCACTCTTCAATACACCAGCCAGGCATAAGAAGAGTTGTAAGCAACAAACTAAGATACAATTACTTGTAATCCAATAAAAATTTAAAAAACCTAAGATTTCATGGAAAGCAGTGAAAAAAAAACCTGAGTATACTGAAATATGCTTTTCATACGTATCTTAAACAGTTGGTGTATGCTTTCAGTATACTGGAAATAGAAGAAGTCTTCATTGATAAAAAGTAATACCAAGATTGTAAAAACTAGCTGTAGAGCTCTAAATTAAATAACATGTAATATGAAAATAAAAATAAATATCTGAAACATGAATAAAATAGAATACTTATAATACTTATTAAAATTTTATTTATTTCTCACTATTCTCTTTTTCAAAGAAAGAGTAATAATAGAAGCCCACATTCTCATTCCTTTCACTGCACCTACCTATGTAAAAGGAGTAATCTGCACCTAAGTCATCAATGTCCTAATTACATTTTTTATATCTAACACAAAACCAATTAGCTGATTTAATATACACAGAGAAACTGATTCCCAGAAGAGACGTGAACCTCACTAATGTATGCTTTCATTAACCCCAGCCAGACATTCATGGGTTATGAGGAAGCTGGTAAAGAAATGTACACAGAAACTCAATATTCAAGGAAATTCCAAGAAAATATGTTTTGTATAATACGACACATTATTTGTATAATAATAGCTGATTACTCAGAGATGCGAAATTTATAGTATAAAATAATATCTATGTTTTTTAAAAGTATTTCAGTTTATTCTTTAATTAGGTTATTAAAGGTATAACAACTGTATTCAGGCTGTCACTGTCACATCAGTGATGTCTGCACTGTGTGGCATTGAGAAGATTACCCTTCTGTGACCACTTTCTAATAGGGGCATTTCTTAGCAATTTCTCACCAAGAGGAGAGATCAGTTATAAATTTTGTGGTTTTCAGTTTACTCCAATGAAATCAAGCTGTGATTTCAAGAGTAACAAACAAATTAGCTATTCTTTCAAGGTGAATGGTAATCTCTGAATTCCACAGCTGGAAGCAATGTTCTGCATGTGAAATAGTAAGATTCAACCGTTCTTGCTGCTTTCTTTCATCTTCCCCACAGAACAATCCCATTTTGTTAACAGTGAAGCATCATGCCTGGTGCACTGCTAGGCCTGTCAGGATGAAACCGCTGACTTAGTTGTGTCAGTTTGTTGCTTATAAAACACAGAGGCTGCTTAATGTTCAGGAATGTATCTGTCTGCTCTGAATGTCGGTAGGAATTAAATTTTCAGATGACTTACCCAGAGGAGAATTCTTAACAGGCACTATTTCAGATAAGCTTTATTGTGCCTGGAAAAAAATTCACTCTAGGATGAGCTATCATTCAAGCAATAATTTCTTATGTCTTGACTATCATGTTCTGAGCTCCTGTAGGGAAATAAAATTCCGGTCATCTGGAAGATGAAGGGGCTGTCCTTAGTTGGCACTAGTTTATATAGAAAGGCTACCAGAAATTACTTCCCTAAAATAAGGAGCTGTACCAGGTGAGTTGCAGAGAACTACAAAAGTGGATTATATTTTCATTAGGGTAAGAAAATAAGACTACTTGCAATGGGAATATTTTCAGAACTGTGATTTTGTATTTGTGCATTACTCCAGAAAAGCTTCTTTTTATATTCCTTGCTGTGGAATACAGGAAAGCAAAATGGAAACAATCTGGAGAAAGAAAATTGATGCAGTAAATATTTCCATGTGAAATTCGAAGAATCCATTGGTACAGAAACCCCCATTAATACGACACAAGTGCCACTACTGAGAGGACTTCCATTCAAAAAAATCTATAAAATAAACCATGTATGTAATTATGTAGGACTATTTCCAAATTAGATGCTAGGAAAATCTAATAATATTTTTACACTTCTC
This sequence comes from Machaerirhynchus nigripectus, assembly GCA_013397975.1. Lineage (NCBI taxonomy): Eukaryota > Metazoa > Chordata > Aves > Passeriformes > Dicruridae > Machaerirhynchus > Machaerirhynchus nigripectus. The sequence goes on along the minus strand of VZRQ01006437.1, from coordinate 547,816 downwards.
CGTAAAATTCTACATTTATACTCTTAGTTCTCCATCTTTTCAGAGAAAGATTATGTAAAGGTGAAAAATAAACTAGAACAACTTTGCATTTCTACTTCTTAGGAGAGAATTATGTTTTCAGATGCTTCTCACACCCATCACTGAACCCTGGACAGAAGAAAAGACATAACTGGAGTCATTATAATGATTTTTTAAATTTTTTTTTTCATTTTCAGCATCAAGAAAACTAAATTGCAAGCTAGGACAATGCAAAATGGCATTACAAATTAGAATGCAGTTACTACATATAGCTATGTGGAGTAAATGGTCCTAATCTGAAATTATGAAGCAATTCTTACCTAATGCAAATATCACAAAACTCATTAAAATGGAGAACATACTCCTTAACCCATTGTCCAAATTATTTTAAATTTAATAAGAACTTACTGTTGCTTCTGAGAAATCCCTTTATACCCTACACTGAACTGCTCACCTGAAGACAATTAAATGGTCTTCCCTCCATCTGTGACTAAGCTCCAGTTCTAAATGTCAGCTTAAGTAATGGAAGCATTTTTTACCTATTTATTGCTAGTATTCTTCATAAAAATGTATTAATATGCATTAGCAGTAAGAAAGTGAAGCTAGATTTTATTAATTCAGTTTGATGCATTTGTACTCTGCTTTTCAACACTGGCCAGCAAAGCAACATTTTAACATCAATAGCCTTTGAATTTAGTTGAAAAGGTAGAGTAGATGCACTCTTCTGTTCAGGCTATTTGTACTGCAATATAATGGATTCTAAGGAACAATTCAGTGGCCTTTGGTACTTCTATTTCACAGACCCAGGTCTATGCTATTTTTCAGGCATTATTCTATTTAAACATATAAGCTATTCTACTAACTGCAAAAAATTTTGCAATTCTTGACTACTGTATCACATTTAATGAGTTCATTATGTAGAGAGCAACAAATTAGTATACCAACCATAGTGCATTACTACAAATAGTAAGAATAAATAATACAGGAATCTTTTTGTGAAATCAATTCTTTATTCCAGACCTAGACCAGATAAGACTTGTTAAAATAGATTGCATGTGGGTAGTGATTACGGAAGTCTAACAGGCATGTAGGTCTGTTCATATAATGGGTCATTTCTTTTTACACAAATGGAGGTAGCAGAGTGTACTCACACGAGGACCCAAGGAAAATTCCAGCTCTCATATTAAGCTTCCAAAGTAACAGGGGTCAATGCTGGGCCCTAATTTTATGCGTCACCAAAATTATATGCCATTTCTTTTATTCTGCTCTCCTTAAAACTGCCCCAAGTTCCTTCCTTTCCCCCTTATACACTGGCCTTCCTTCATTCACTCTAATCAAGAATGTCGTTTTACTCCCCTTATTATCCCGTAGTGGATTCACCTCATTCCTCCTCTGCTTCATGGAAAGAAGTGACTTTTGCCTTATGTTACTTTATTTTACACCTAATATTGCTTTAAAACTACATACTTTCTGCAGCAGTAACAGAAATCTTCATTATAATATAAGCCATCCCTATTCCCAGGGACAGAGAGGATTCCAGCCATTTCCAGAATATATTTTTCAGTTTGTCAGCCTTCACTTGGAAATGAGATGGCTCACAGTTAAATAATGTGAACTCGTTTAACATGAACTGAAAATTCCTCTTAGATATCAAATCTGCTGCTTCAGACAAAACCTGGAATTCATCAGAAATATACCATCCTGTTCTAGGGAAAGTACAATATCCCGCACCAGATGTAATCTGTATTTGACTAACTCAACAGGAAGGATATCTTATCCTGCAGACCAGCAGCATTATCAATTTCAACACACCTTACACCTCAATTTCTGAATTTTCTGCATATTATAGGCAGTAACAAAGAACATTTCTGTTCCACTAAAGATGAGGTTTATAAACAGAAAAAAAAGGTGAATTTTTAATGATGTCTAACTATAGACCTCCGGATCCTGAGGTTAGAACACCCATGTGAAAAAATATAATAAGCATTAAAACCAGCTGAAAAAACAACAAATATATTAAAAGAATATTCTTTAGAGTACACCCTGACATGCCAAATTATGAATAAAGTCCTAACATTTGATTATAGAATTAACGAAAATACATTAACATAACTCATGTTTTTTTTCTGACCATAATGAAGTAAAAACACTACTTAATAGAATTTGAATTCCATTACAGGAGACACGCCAGATGAAAGAGAGGGAAAACGCGGGTAGTAAGTCCAACAACTACAGCAAAAGAGTCAAATAACTCAATGAATTTTGTTACTATAAGAACCCACACGATCTTCTAACACTACTGAAAATTGAAATAACTCTACTGAATCAGCTCTAGCTACATTCTGGTCTGAATTTTTCTGAGCATACAGGCCTCTCACGACTGTTGTATAGAGTACATACCAATTATTATCCTATTAATTTATTTCTGACCGAGTTAAAATTCTTGACTGTAAACAACAGTCTGATAAAAAAATGAGAGTAGTATTTGTGTGTAGCAACCCAGTCACTCCTTCACTTAAGAAAGACTCCTAGGAATCTCCTCAGAAAATTGTGTTTGAAATCTCATTAGGAAAATACTGTGTTAAATTTTTTTTTTCTTAGCTACTGCTGGTAAACATCTCACACCATTTCTGGTTAGAAACTATAAATTCTGTTTATTTTTTTCCAGCTACACACCAACTTTTATATATCCCAGTGAACAGTAATTACATAGCAGAATGAAACACAACCTATTTCTAATCACATTTTAATGAAGCAAGCAAAATGCTTGATCCTAAACCAAAGATCACACCCCCCTAAAAATATTAATGTGCATTACTAGAATATTAAATATTCTTTACCATGTTATAGCAATAGTAAAGTAAGTCCTTTTTCTCTTACATGTTCTTACCCTTACAGTGCGTGTATATATGTGTGCATACAAGAACAGCAGATACATTTAATATTCAAGCTTTGTTTTACCAATCAGAAATGAAGTTTAAGTTCTCTCAGAGGAGGATACTGCTACCCATTTCTATAGAATCCAAACGGTCCCCACATAAAACCAGAAAAACCTGCAAAGTTCCTGATGCCTTCCAAAGAGAAGGGTAGAAAGACAAGCCATATTAAACATATGAAAAAGAAATCCTGACTAGATAACAAAGACTATGAAAAAAAATTTAGACCTAAAATATGGGTTGTTATCCATTACAAACACTGAGTAAATTGGTACTCACAGGTATACAATACTCCACCATTGGATAATGCAATTTATGCCCCTTCGCTGTACGGCCAGAAAAGAAACAGCTCTGACAGACATCATAGTTGAAATGTTTTAAGCTCCGGTACCTGTGGGGACATTAAACAAAGTGATTAGAGATTCCTAAGTTTACTTCTAATTAAGCCTCACAAAGCAAATTACTCTCTGAAGTGGTGTCACCTGCTTTTCAGCAGCAGCAACACAAGGACACAGTGAGTTTGTTGGGATTAGCTCAGAGAGAATTTTCAAGTGTGTGGGTGTGCACAACCAGGACATGGCACGGCCAATGCTCATCACGGCTGCAGGCCCAGGGACACCAGTGCCACTGCAGCAGCTGCAGGGGACACGGGAAACCTGCAGCCCTCTTAGCCCACTTCCCAGAACCTTGCTACACTACACACCTCACTGAGTATTTAAAAGTTCCTGTCTCCGTATCAATATAGAGCTATTGTCAATCACCTGCTGCCCAAGTCACTTTGATGCAGAAAATCCTACAGGCATCAGCTTTATAGATGGACTGGGAAGAATTCATAATTTTAAAGTTTTTGTTGACTTTAAACCATATTGCTTGAGGTTTTCTTTTCCTCTATTTACTATTCAGATGATATCTCAAAATACTTTTATAAACCAGACTGCTTTATTTTTGTTTTTACACTGTACAGTTAAATGTTTGTAAATCATTTTGATGCTCAGAAATTCTACACACATCTCATAAAATTAAATTCTTGAGAATCCACGAATTGTAAGAATAATTTAAAATTCAGTTAAAAATATACAATGTTTAATTTTGGTGGCTTTTTTAAGAGAGTGTATGTATAAATAGGGTAACAACTTCTACAGCATGCCTTGTACTAAATGTAATTACTGGGAGCGTGATTTATTTATTTAGACTAAAGCAACAATTCAATTCCAGATTCCACCCACTCTTTCTGTGCTATGGTTGTTCTGAGTGGATGAGGTTATATCATTTGTATGCAACTAAAATGAGCTGAGTGAACCAAATTGAATAGCTACTGAATAGTTAAAGTTTAAATTAAATTGCTTCCTGACAGCAGTTTTCAGTACCCATCTACACTTTTCCCCTGTTGAGTTTTATGTTTTGTTTTGCAACAGAATATGTGTCTATAAATGTAAAGGTTAACTTTAAAAGATGCTGATCCAACTTGTTTATAATCTTTTCTCAGAGCCTGCAGATTAAATGGCCACATTTACCTTCTGCTAGGATGCTAGATGTTTTGTTGTTGCAGATCTCTAACTCCATAGTAGAAATTAATTAGAATGAGCCATTCTAAATGGGTTTTTGTCTTCTTTCCTATCTCTGTGCCCTCATACACATAGCACAACTTAGACAACTATAACATAACTGAGCTAGAGCTTTGTGACCCTATGCTATAATAAAGAGAGAAGAACACTTAAGAGAGTTTCATCTCATCTTAAGGCAGGCAACAAAGTTGGATCAGATTTATTACTTTTGCAAATACTCCCATACCTATATTTATAATTTTAAAAAAAAAGAAAAAGAGGGTTGCTAGCTCAATCCTGTAAGATTGACTAAAGCCAGTATTCCTAAAACTAGGAAAGATGAATCTGACCTCAGGATTCATATTATTATCTTCTAAAATATCAGAAAGATGGAGAACAGAAAGCACAATGAACAAAAATTACTCATCTGCCTACGTATCTAAAGAAAAATCTTAGAAGCACTTACATGATAGACTGCTTTAACGTTTTCCTAGAAAATATATTAGACTCCAAGACCACAGTAGAGGAAAAAGGCAGTTATGCTTAACTCTAGCTCTAGTCCCTAGTGCAGATTTTGGAGGTGGGGGTTGCATCGCTTTATACACTGGAGCAATCAATTCACAAATGCGTGTTAGTCATAACAGTACTTAGTGAGGGTAAAAACTTCACTTTAGGAGACTAACATGGAGAATATTCCCCATATGATCTTTTCTTTTCAAATTCACACCTTTCTTGGAAAAGATAAAAGATTATATTCAGAGACATAGACAGGGACTTTGCAAGTCTCATCACAGCAACATATTGATGTTTGCTTTAAGCAAGGAAAGACTGATGTTGAAGGGTGGTTTATACTGCCTGGCATAAGTTAGTTTCCCAAGCCTTATGCAGGAGAGCAGACAGTCCACATTTCTTCTTACTGATCACTTCCTTTTGATCTTGTGTTTACAAAACACATGGGCTGCATTTCTACTTCATTTGCTGTCTTTTGGATCCACCAGTCCAAAAACATCTGATGGCAGCCCACCCTGTACCTCTATCAGCCACAGGATCACTGGGTGTCTAACAGTGGCATTGCACGAGCCAGAACCGCACTGGCTCAGGCCACACTGTGGCCTCACCACAGGTGACAGATCCCATCTTAAAGAAGGAAAACTGGAAAAACATACAGAAAGAACTTCACTTGTTGGAAGACTTAAAAATATGGATATTTTCAGAGAAACATCGCACTTAACACCTCTCCTCTTACCTAAATCCAACGATTGGACACTCTTTACAGATGTTGCACTTGGCCTGATGTTTTGCCGTTTCTGCAGCTGCCACACGGTGTAGAACTGGTAACCACACCATAGACTGTGGTTCTAAGCGCATCCAATCTATAAATTGCTTTACAGTTATTTCTGGCTTATTGTGGTTCTGTGGAGAGAAAAAACCCACATCCAAATTAAAAAAAAAAAAAAACAAACAACAAAACAACAGACACCCACAAGTAGATTTTCCTTAGAATTCTATGGAAAAAAACCCCCAACAGCCTGCATGAATTCTTTTCACGACAGGTTAATCCAAAACCATTTACAGGATACAAGAAATAACCTAAATGAAAATTAAAATAAAGAAAACAAGTCAGTAAGACTTTAGAAGACCAAACAGCTGTGATAGACTAGACAGATGGTAACAAAGATGGAGGACATAGTAAAGAAGTAACAGAGTGCATAGTAAAGCCATCTTTCAACTGAAAGGACTTGAAAAATAAGTATGAGCATGAAAGGGAAGCACATTCTGCAGTTCAGACATACTGAAGATATGGTTGTCTTCTGAGTTAAGATTGATGACAAAATGCTAAAAGTCAGTAGTGTTTGCATGTGGGTACTGATTGCTCCAAGACTTGTCATTTTTTTATTGTGTTCTAAGCCCACGGTGTTCTTTCTAGTTAGCACATTAAACATAACACATGCACACAACAAACAAACAAACAAACAAAGAGGCAAATAAAAAACAAGAAAGGAATCTGCCATTTATAGGCAATCACTTCAAGAATATAGCAGAGCTAATGACAACACATGATTGTTTTAAGAAGCAAACAAACACACTTCTACATCTTCTGTAAGTTGTAACTACCAGAGGAGCCTAGCTGTAAAGGTATTGTATTCATCAACTTTGTCAGCCATAACAACAGAGGTCGTATTTCTGAGCTCAATGGAAGCAATAAAATAAAGCTTAAAATGAAAGTTAGTCTTAAATGGTAACACATGATGGAAAGCTGTGCAAGGCTTCTTAACCTATTCATCGTCCAAGTTCATTTTTGGCAGTAAGAGGGAGAAGCATAAAAAAAAAAGCGTTTCTTCCTCACCAACAAAATACTTGTTTTTACTGGCCTGAGGTAACTGACATGCAGCTGCACATTTTCTCTATGCTCTCCTAGTGACCAGGGACTGAACTTGAACTATTCATGTGAGACGAAGGATGCAACCTCATTTTAAGTATATGTAATACACATCAAGTATTTAAACATTATCTTGCTAGTACCCACTACCCATAACTGAATAGCATGGAGATGGGGCAGATCCTTGAGGGGCATAAAGATCATTCCTCTGTCACACAGAAAGTCTGCAACTAACAAATGAATAATTTATTTCAGTATGACTGAAACCACTCAAGGCCAGTGATAGATATGTCAAGAACCGTCCCTTATTGTCTGAAGCAGCAATGATAAAACATCAGGGGAAGCTTTACATGGTTAATCGGTCAAACCAACTTCCATAAGTATCTACCAAATTATTCATGACCTGGACAAACACTCTCCAATTCTAATCACCTGAATCCAGAAATGAATCTAATGTTTCAAAACACTGAAGAAAAATACAGAAATCTCAATGAAAGAATGGGAAAAAAAAATCTTCTGAAAGTTCACTAAAATCATTTATGTTCAATTCAATAAAATCAGAAATATTCAAGTTAGTAATTTTATATAAGCCATGGTGTATTTTTAATCCAAATACAATTTCTGACGATGCTCAAATCAGCTGCTTTCACAAAAATAATGCACTGAAGCAGTATAGCTATCACTAGCTAACAGCTGGAGCCTTAGGCATCCTTGAAAAAGTCAGAGTTAGTTGTCTTCCATTACAACATCCTGTTTTTAATTCTCATCTTCTTTAAACAGACAGACACTCCTTGCAGCCTCATTAACCCCCTGCATGTAGTGTGGAGCTGCACAGCAGGCTGCAAGAGTTTTATTCCATGTTCTGAACTACTGCACAAAGGCTCACGATATAAAAATGACTATGCTTGAAGTTCCATGCAACTGCAAGGTCTTTTGTCAGTAACATAATGCTAAATAATTTCCTGGTGCACAAGGTCAAAAATTACTACCAACATCATTTGCTTGTTCTGTTGAGATCATGTCTTGTTCCAGCACGGAAAAGCACGTTGTTCTCACAGTATCAGGTTGCTTTGAACAATGAAAAGCAGGGTAATTGGCTGCTACAAAATTTTAACAACTTTCAGAGCAGCAAACACTGTCAGAATCATGAAGATTTATAAATTCTTTTGGCTAAACATAATTTGTTTGATCCTCTCCTAAACTGTAAACCACCTTTTACATCTGCATTTTCAAATTGATTTCCCATACTTTATTGCAGGAGCATATTAATTTCTGTTCCAAACTCATTGGATGTTTTTATATTCCTCCTTTCTTCTTACATCATCATGTAAAAGTGAATCCGTATACTTCAGAGAGAGTTTGCTTTTGTTTTGTTTTTCACATGAAGGTCTTTATCTTACCTGTTGGAAGCAGCTGCGCACACTGGGTTCAATGTTGCTGCCACCGAAGGCTGCCACTTCCCCAAGCTGTCGCGGGATCTGGATAGCATCGTGAAGCAGAAGGCCCAGCTGCCTCTGGTCACACATTTCTGTAGGGCCTGCCACCTCCTTGAAGAGGTCTGCAACACCAACAAAAGACACCATCTCATTCAATTGCCATGTACACTTCTTTTGCTTCAGTAATGCTGCACCTCAAGCTTTTAATTTCTGTATTATTGTTATGGTTACAAATGGCCACTGTCCCATTTACAAGGGTTTATCTTCATCTGATCTTGATTCGTAACCATACAAATGAGAAAAAAAAGGCCAAATGAATGAAACTATATGGCTTTTTATGGCACATGGTAGACAGGAAGGTGATTTGAGGCAGCAAAGCTTCACCAGCAAAAGTCCTGCCTGACAAACCTAATGACCTTCTATGATAGGGTGACTACATTAGTGGGCAAGGCAATGGCTATGGATGTCATCTTTCTGGATTTCTGTAAGGCCTTTGACACAATCCCCCACAACATCCTTCTCTCTAAATTCAGGAGAGATGAATTAGATGGATGGACTGTTAGATGGGTTGGATGGCCACATCCAGAGGGTAATGGTCAACAGCTCAGAGCCTTGATGGACATCAGTGACAAGTGATGTCCCTCAAGCGTCCATATTGGGATGAGTGTTATTTAATATCTTCATTAATAACAAAGATGAAGGGATCGAGTGCACCCTCAGCAGGTCTGCAAGTGACACTGAGCCAAGTGCTGCAGCTGACACACCTGGAGGACGGGATGTCATCCACACCTGGACGAGCTCGAGAAGTGGGGCCCTGGGAACCTTGTGGGGTTCAACAACACCAAGTGCAAGGTGCTGCACCTGGGTCAGGGCAACCCCCAGTATCAGTTCAGGCTGGGGGATGAAGGGACTGAGTGGAGAAGGACTTGGGAGTGCTGGCAGATGAAAAGCTGGACACGTGCCGACAAGGTGCACTTGCAGCCCAGAAAGTCAACTGCATCCTGGGCTGCATCAGAAGCAGCATGGCCAGCAGATTGAGGGAGCTGATTCTGCACACTCTGCTCTTGTGAGACCCCACCTGGAGTACTGAGTCCAGCTCTGGGGTCCCCAGCATAGAAAAGACAAGGAGCTGTTACAAGAGATCCAGAGGAAGGCCAAAGAACTCATCATAGGAGAGATGTTCCATCCCTCTGAAGAAAGGCTGAGAGAGTTGGGGTTGTTCAGCCTGAAGTCTCCAGAGAGACCTTACTGTAGCTTTTCAGTACTCAAAGGGGACTTACAAAAAAGCTGGGAGCAAAGCTTTTAGCAGGGCCTGTTGTAGAGGACAAGTAGTGATGGTTTTAAACTAAAAGAGGGCAGATTTAGACTAGTTATTAAGAAAGAATTTTTTTACAACGAGGGTAGCAAGACACCAGAACAAGTTGCCCAGAGAGGTGGTAGATGTTCTATCCCTGGAAACATTCAAGGCCAGATTGGACAGGGCCCTGAGCAACCTGATCCAGCTGAAAATGACCCTGTTCATTGCAAGGGGGTTGGTCTAGATGACCTTTTAAAGCCCCTTCCAAACCAAACCATTCCATGATTCCATGAAGAATGAAATAATATTTCAGAAATCCATACCTTATGCTAAAAAACTATGTCATGCTTCAATTGGTTGGGGACAGAAGCACAATTACTCTGAACTGAGACTGGAAATTACCACAAGTCACTGGCCATGTGAAATAGCTTAAAACAAGAGCAGCAGCCAGAAAGACAACTTAAGCATAACAATAATCACATTTTCTTCCTGGATAACCATGTCTTTTCCTTCACTGACTCCATTTTCCTAAGGTAGGTGTCAAGCCCTGCAGTATAAATGGATGAACTAGGATGACTGTAGCAACAGAAAAAATTGATGCTGAAAGGGATCGAGAAAATTTTTCCAGATACAGGCACTGGGAAGGAAGATGCTGCTTGTCCTAGGCTCACAGTAAAGCACAGAGTCAATAGGCCTGTCAGCAGTACAGTTATTATTTCTCAAGTGCTTTCTTAGCACGTTTCTTTGATTGGACAATTTTAATTGTTAAAATGCTCAGCTAAAAATGTTAATCTTTCTGCCAATAATTTTGATTTATGAACTCTGTAGCTGTGTATATGAACATTTAGTCACAAGATTAATCTTTCCTGAAAACACCTTAAATGCTGAGTTTATCTAAGAAATATTTTTAATTCTGTGACTGGTACAAATTACAGAAGAAATGGAATCAAATTCTTATGTTCATGCCAGCTGGCTTTTACAATTTGCACTCAATGGCTGGCTTGGATTAAAGCTCCAAATAATCTTAAAAGAAAAAGAAACCATTTATATTATTCCCCTACTTTTTCATGTTTCCCATCAGAAGAACCACTAATAAATTTGAAATAAATGAAATTTGAAAATTCAGTCTGACGGCACTTCTGATTGAGAAAAAGACAACCTTTGTGCAGAAACCCTCAGGAGTAACTCTTATTACATGGTGTAAATTGGTTTGCCCTTCATTTGGAGCAACTGTCAAGCTTCGTCAGTGTGCCCCGGACAGCCTGGGCTCACTTTTTTTTCTTCTCAAAGGAGGTGGAAGCAGAAGAAAGGATCTTCACAGAATAAAAATCCAGATGACTGAACTAATTTTTAGATTTTATAGTATTTTTCCCACCCTTTTCTTGCCTAGTCAAATAGCAGCTACAGCATCTTGTTCACTCAGTGCTGAGAAAAAAAACTGCGCCGACAACAGTGGTGACAGAATCAATATTGCAGAGCTGCAGGCTCCTCTTGGGAATCCCAGATCCTGGCTATCTTCTTCAGCTAAGGATGGGACAGTTTTTCAATTTCTAAGAGTCCGTTTAAAAAAATTGATAGTATTAAAAAAGAAAAAAAGAATGAAAAAAGAAAACCTAATCTTATTCTTTGTGTTTGCATCAGTCTGCAGTGGAAACAGGCCATAAAAGAAGAACAACTCACTAGCTGCTGGAGCTGGGAGGCAGATGAAATAATTTCCTAAACCTTAAAACTTCAGTTGATTGTGGAGCTGGTAAACAGAGGAAAATGATGTGACAGAAGAGGGAATAGGCACAGTGATTAGCTGGGAGGAAAGCAGTAAATACCTTTGAAGACCTCAACTCCTCCAATTTATTTGTTTCTTAACGCTGGCAGCTGTGACACAACCAAAGACTGTCCAGGTGCAAGGGAGTCCATGGATGGTATCCTCTTTTCCCAAACCCCTCAATGCCTTCAATGTGACACACAGGAGGAGAAGCTCCTAAACTTCAGGCATGGAAAGTGAAAATGCTCTTGCTATCTGGCCTACCTACTTCAAATAACCCATGAGCTATTCCCTGGCAAGGGAGGCATGGCAAGAGCCACTCTCAAGTGGCAGATGGAGGAGAGCCTGTTTTAGCTCTGACAGGGAGCACCAAGACACTCGACTCACCACAGCGGGAAAGGCCATGTGTCACCCACCAGCAAACTCTGAAGCCACAAACTCTTTTAAATGGAGTCTGTTAACATGTACATACATACTAAAGGAGTTTCAACATAAAATACATTGATATAAACACACTGATATAAAGGTTAAACTGGGTAAGAGACTCTACCAAAGGACAAGAAGAATGACGGAGGAAGCAGAGAAAAGATTATTCAGACCTGAGTCATATGAAAAAAACCAGAAACCAGGAAAAGAGAAATCAGTCAAATAAATTCAGCCTAACACTAGCATTTTGAGGATTATAGCCAGTGGGACTCAAACTGCAACTTAGCTGGACAACCTGAAAAAAATATACTTAATGGTTGATAAAGAAAGGGATACTTGAAAATATTGAAAAGTTTATTAAATTCCTATCAAAATGATAATAAGATAGTTAGTAAAAACATGTCCACAACCCACATTTTATGTTGCACTGTCACAAACAGAATGCACATTCTAATTCCTTCTTTTTTTTTTTAGTTAGTTCCAAAAGGTTTGAAAATGTACAAAATAAACATAACCGTAAAAAACCTGCCACCACATTCCAAGAACATTGTACATCACTTGAAAACTGAACTGACTTGAGGATGAGATTTATTAAGTAGCGCTTCTTTTTCATCTCAAATCATACAGATTTTATACATTAAATGATATGAGCCAAAAGCTACACACTGTAAAAAACTCCATACAGGTCTTCTTCTGTTTCTGCTGCCAGTTTGGGCTTTGGGTGTTAGAAATGAGCACAGGTAAGAGTGAAGTACACAGAAATGCATCCTTACATAGCTCACAAGTGACCCTCCCAGTCAGAAGAGAAAGCAGAGAATAACACAGTTATATAATAACAGCCAGACTAGGATATTTGCCTCAACAACAGAAAAGAAGCCTGAGACTCCTCGCCCTAAAGCATAGATGTAAGCAGCTCACAATTACTGAATTACTTTTGCAGGTCCGTTTTTATTGTCAGGAGCACCCAGGCATATGCTTGAAGTTAAGCATCTTTTAAACATTTTCAATAATAGGCATTCTTTAACTGAGGCTTCAATTTTTCCTCTAAAAGCAACTGGGACTTTTAATTAAAGATCCATTCTCACGTCAGCCCTGAAGTCTAGAATCTTAAAAAGAAGCTTATTTAAATTAAAAAAAAAATAAATCACAGAAATTTCTGTCAAAACGTTTTTTAAAAATGTGTCAAGTGAAAAGGTCCTACCTATACTGGAAATGAACATACAGTCTCTAGGAAGGCTGAACACTTGAGCAGCAAACATTCCGCTCAAGACTTTTACAAAAGAATGAAGGGTTCATCCAAAAGTTTTTAAAACCAGAAACTTGCTTATTTTACTACCCACTACTCTAAGAAGAGTATGCCTCTCCAAGGCTACAGCATTTAAGGCACAGCCTGCACTCTGCTAAGGGCTCTAACCACAACCATCTGATGACTTTCACTCTCAGAGGAGCCTGTGATTCCCAATGCCTCAGAAATGCTTAGAAGAAATAGCCAAAAGGAGAAGCAAATGCCAGGAGTTGGTCTGAGAAAGGGAAAAATCAGAGGGCAGGTAATTAGTATTAAGCCCCCATGTTTGGGGGTCCTGCTTTTTCTACCAAGTGACTGACTTTCTTGAAAATACTTAGGAATTCCATTACAATTTTCATTCAAGGACTGAAAACTCAGTAGATAAGACAAAATTTCTCTCAACAAGAGATGATTAATAAGGTATGACAAAATCAAAACAAGTAAAAGAGCTTATATCAAAGATGAGTCTGTGACAGCTCATCCCAGAGGACCCCAAAATGCTGACTTCAAAGCCACTGCAAGCCAAGAACAGTACCTGACACACACTTCCTCCTTTAGCAAAATTTCTTTTGAGTTTTTTTGTGACATATTTGAGGTTCACAAGGACAATAAAGCTAACAGAGATATCAAAGCCTGGCACACTGATCAGAACAGGAATTACAACAAAAAGAATGCATTTCTGACTATTAATTCTCTGCTTTGAGAACGTGAGTAACTACTTTAGTTTCAGATGTATTTCAGGTTGAAATTACGATCACTTGGTACAAAAGTTTTCTGAGACTTATTCTCTACTAACTTTTTTAGGACTTCTCACAGCATCCTTCAGAGTGAAAGTCCATCTTGTTGATATAAATGATGTAAAATCTGTAGCCACCATCAGCTGCCATTTTAATTTTACTACTGAACACAAAGCAACAACATAAGTATGAAACTGCCCTATTAATTTCCTTATTCTGCTTCAGTGCCTGTATTTGGCAACTGTATAATAATGTGTTACCAACAGCAATTTAATGTGAGTATTCTCAGGTTTTGGAGGTTTTTTTAAAAGCCATCTTTTCCTAGGGTTATCAGCATATCATCTACAGCCTAACTCCTACGCTTTATGAAAGCTTTTTATTTCACACAGAACAGCAGATTACCTTCTGAATTGCCATTATGGAACAAAGGTATGTCTATCAAGCTCTTCTTTAGTTATAGAATACTTCACACATACGTCACATGTATGTCAAATGACAGAAGGAAACTAAAAAACCCAAAGTCTCAGTATGCCATTCAGATGTCAAAATATGTCCCAATGCAGAAAACACCTCTGCTTTTGTTCAGTGTTAATAACTAAGTTTACGAGATTGCCTAAAAATGCTCCTAAGGAAAGCAGAAATTTTTGCAGAGCTCCAAAGGTACATGAAGCAAATTAATTCTCTCTATATTTTTTTTCTTGTGTTTCCAAAATGAGTCAAGGAACTACTGTAAAGAACAGCAAATTTAAGATTATGTGCATAATATGTAAATTTCCATCATCTAGAATGCTCTAATACAGTGCTTCATCTTTTTTTCTGTATTTGTCAGGGGGTTTTTGCCACAAAGTTACTCAATTCTCTTCCGCTCTTGCATTTATTTTTGTGAATTATTTTTATATTTCTTGTGAGATTACTAAAATCAACATAACCTAAACTTTCCTTGTGCAATTCTGGCAGAAAGCACATATATAGGAAAACCACTTTCAGAGTTCAGATCGCCTTTCTCGTAGACTGTTAAATACAATTGCAGAATTCTGATATATTTCCTTGCTTTATCAGCCATATCTGATGCAATCAGCACTAACTTGCTTGATTTTTCCCTAAACAAAACATACACACGTACGAGAGAGAACAAAATCAAATATAATACTTCTCTATCTTCCACACACCTATATTCTGCTTTTCTCTTGGGGACTGCAGTACTGTGACTTCTGATGATTCAGAATTGACAGCAATACTTTCCAGTCAAGATATAAATCCTCCTTTAACCATTGTCACTGCTGATAATGAAAATATCTCTATTTTACTTACTCAAAAGAAAATTGCCTTGCAACAGGCATGACAAATGTTTTATCACAAATTTTGCTGGCTGCTTTGTCATAGTACATGACTTAATTATATAGAGTATTATGTAAAGAAATTCTTCCTTACATCTGTACTTCTCTTCCAGTAGGCCCTTAGAAAGAGACATCAAGCCAATTTTCAGGGACTGCACTCGAATTTTTCCAGTTCGGCCACTGAAATGATAAAGATAAGACAATTTAATACAGTTTCATTTTATTTCATTCCAACTCAAGTCTATTAAAAAACACAAAGACATTGGAGAGTTATATTTCAAATATACTTCAGATCTCAAAAAAAAAATTAACACTACAAGTCACGTTAAGAATTCTTCCCTTACAAAAGCTCAGCTTGCCTTCCAAGTGGCTTACATGTCAAAACAGCTTGTATTACTACAAAAGGAACAGACATTTAGCTCTGTAAAGTTCTCCAAGTGATTTATTAATGTGATATAGACAGGAAAAAAAACATGAGCACACAGCAGGAAGGCCTATTACTCAGTGTGAAACACAAGGACTGCAAAATAAAACCAAGTTGTTTTTTGTTGGGATTTTTTTTGTTGTTTTGTTTCCGCTTTTTGTTTCATGTTTAAAGTGTTCTGACATACACGTAATATCAGGATGTAAATAGGCAATCACATGCACTAACTCAATGATGTGGAGCTCTAATTCTTTTTAAGCAATGTGACTTCAGGCTCATCTTGTCTAGCATGAAAAAAAGCATGTCCAAACCTAAAAAACAACTTGAGAACAGGTTAAGTGGTACCAAAGCAAGTAATACTAAGCCTGCAAGACAAATGCTGTTCAAAAAGCAAACCCAGTTTACATGGAAAAGGACAATTTTAAAGTTCAAAAGATCAACGCAAAAACATATTCTTAAAAATTCTTTCTTTCTTTTAAACATGAAAACATATGACACAATTTGTCTTTAAATGAGATGTAGCATAAAAAGAAACCATCAGAATAGTTAAACTGTATATATTACACACACAAGGTTACCTGGGTCTTTCACCAACAAGTAAGATAACAGTAAATTTAATATTACCTCACACCTTACTTTTGCCCGTTCTGCCACACAGAAGTTATATATACTTTAATTACTTCTGGAGTGGTTATTACATATCTCTTTCTACCCTTTCCATTCAGCATATGGTCTGCTGTCTGATTTACTTCTCAAATGTTGTGCTGAATACAAAATTATTAATTTACTCCTGGGTTCTTGATAAATTAGCTAAGCAGCTTACAAATATTAATGCATTTTTCTTCACAACATCATCTAATTTAGTAAGACTAGACAGCAGTATCTTCATTCCGTAAGATGGAACAGAGGTACAGAGAAATTATTGCCAAATTAATCAAAAACATCTATTATTTTTACTGCCTAGTTGGAAAACCAGGACACAATTTTCCAGAATGTTATAAAAGTGCCACCTTTTTATATATTCAAGCTTAGCTTCAAATTACCTCTTTCAATCACAGACACTACATCATTCTGGCATACCTTGCCATCTAAATGGCTCATTTTACACCCCAATAATGTTATTTCCCTCTTCTTTCCTGTGTAGAGTTGTTTGTGTTTTAAATTTACATTCATCAGAAAAAAAGTGAACATTCATTCGGGTTTGATTTAAGTCAGGACTGACCACATAATTTGTTTATTAAAGACAGAAAGTGAGACTTTGTGTCTAAAATATCAGGGCACATATGTCAAGACTTCAAGGTTCTCCTGATTTCAGGAGATTTCTGCAGGGTCTGTGAAAAACTTCCTTCATGAAAAAAGCATTTTCTCAATAAATTACATAAATAATTACAAAGCCTGCAATACTACATTTTTTGAAAGAGCAACATATTCACCCCTAGTCTCTTTCTTGGAAACAGATAAATATTAGCACTCTAATGACATATATACAGTAAAAAAACCCAACACACCAAAACCAAATGCCACACACACTCCCTCTCTCCCCCTCAAGCTTATAGACTTTGTAGTCCTGACATTTCCAAGTCAATGGTTTAAGTTTTCCCAGCTTATTGAGTCACAAAACCACCAAGATCAGGAGGGGCCTCCAGAGACCAATGCCCCTGCTCAGTCAGGTAGGTTTTCCTGGATCACATCCCATCACTTCAGCATCTTCAAGGATGGAGATTGAACAGTTTCTCTGCATAACCTGTGGCACTGTTTGATCACTCTCACATTAAAAAAATCTTTTTCTCATATGTTTAAGCAAAATTTCCTGTGTTTCAGGTTGTGCCTGCTGCCTCTTGTCCTGTCACTGCACACCACTGAGAAGAGCCTGGCTCCATCTTCTCTTCTGCTCCCACTGGGTATTTATGCACATTGATAAAATCCCCATGAAACTCTCCAGGTTGAAAAGTCCCATCTCTCTCAGCCTCTACTGATACATCAGTTACTTCAAGCCCTTAATTGTCTTCATGGTACTTCACTGGACTCATGCCAGTTTGTCCATGTCTGTTTTGTCCTGGGGAGCCCAGAACTGAACCCAGCACTCCAGATGTGTCTCACCAATGCTGAGTAGAAGTGCAGGATCACCTCCTTCAACCTGCTGGGAGACTATTAGGCTACTTTGCCGCAAGCCTGTCTTGCAAGGCACCTCTGAATGGCAGCACAACCATCTAATTGTCCTACGTGGACAAACACCTAGGCATCAAGGCCTTACAGTGGGAAGGTTCAAGAAATGTTTTCATGCTTGAATGCCAAAAAAATTATGGGTCATATATGCCACAAATGTCAGCACACTATTCAGACTCATTATAGCAATACAAGCATCCTTATCATTACAAAATCAATTGATACTGGTTTTTAGCCACTTTAAGCAGCTCAGATATTTTTTGCTCTGATCCTGATGTAGGGGAGCCTGAATCTAATCCTTTCTCTATGTAACTTCCTAACACAGAATTAGGATCCAGAACTTCTTTGATAGGCAAACACAGTCTAAACCATAGCCAAAACAGAGGCCTGTGAAACCTGTAAATTATAAATGTACTAATCAGGATATAATTAATATGTAATTGTTGATTGTAACTGTAAAAAATTTCTGTGTACCAAGAATGGTATGCAAATATTCTGTAGCATTGTGATGGTATAGACAGAAATAATATGTATAAGCATTTTATCTAAGTATGTGAATGCCAAGGAGACAACCAGTGATGAGCACAGCTGCATACAGGAGTTAAGCAGATTAAGAAAAAGTTGTCAAACAGGCAACAAGATTAAATATAGGAGACTGCAAACAGGAATACACAATAAAGGATCTTGGAAAACAAAATTACTATATGAAGTCTAAAGGAACCCTATGTCCCTGGGGGAAGAGGGACAATAGCATAAAAACGTTAGGTACCAGCAAGGAAAACTAGAGAATGAAGATGACCCCAGTGCAGTTCAGCCTTCACTTGTCCAAGAGCTCTCAAGCCTGGACAACGCTGACACTGCAGCTAAGGACTACCAGGACTGCAGCTATCAGTCACCTGCATAGCCCAGCAACACAAGGCAGCCTGGTAGATCAATGAAGGTCAGCACAGACACCTCCCCTTCATCACCCACAGACAAGACAGACAAAGGAGCTCATTCTCCTGCCTTAAACAGGGCCACAGCCTTCCCAGAGCATTCTTACTGCTATCACAGCCTGCTAGGCTGCTCACACTGAGTGTTCTGTGAATCCAAACAGCCATCAAAAACACAGGGGATACAACTGGAGTGCATGCAGAAAACTTTTATCAGCTACTGTCAAAACCAGGGCATAAAGTTAAGGCTGACTGAGCAGGTATCTCATCCTCATTCCTCAGAAGTTCAGTTTTTACTGAAATGAACATGCTGGTAAGGCCTGGGCTATTAAGTCAGCCTGGTGTTAGAAGCTGCCAGGTGTATGAGTGCAATGATAAATAACGAAGTTGTGATTCTTCAGGGGAAGATTGGGCCACAGAGAATGATCATGAAAGACAGCTTTGATCATACAGAAAATGTCAGCACAAATACCACAGATACCCTTCTCAGACTAATGTACCAAAGAAATTCAATTTAAAAGAAGGCATTATCAAAAGCATCATAACATTAAAAAAAAAACCCTAAGAAAATTTAAAAGTTGAAATACAGGAAGTCAGATAAACATTGCAGAATGTTTAAACAGTGCACATAAAAGTTTCTTTATGGGTAATTCTAATTGAAATGAGTCATTACCCTGAATCAGTACATATAGAAACAACTCATTTCAAGGGCTGTTAAGATATTCCATTAGTACTGAAAGCTATCAGTCCTTTTTGTATAAATGATGTCTGGAGATTTCAGCAAATTTGACAGTATATAGTTCAAAAGAAAAACCACCAGCTTTTGGATGCCTTAAACACAGGCCTAGCCAAACGATTTTACAGAGCAAAAAATTTCCTTCACAGTTCTCATAGTAAGTATTAAGATAGTTATCTTTAATTTCATTAAAAAAAAAATCTCTGAACTAGCCAAAACAAAGAACTTGAAGTTTGGAAAACGTTTACAAGGGCAGATGTTGCTGTCTGGAACAACCTTTGAGTCCTTGATGCAGTAAAATTCACTGAGTAATTTTAGTGTTTCTCTCCTCCGCTCAGAATGAACCATTTTTGATGTGTCAGAAAATACCAGAACATAACAGACCTTTTCTAAAAATAAATTGGCTCTTTTTAAGGGCCAAAGGCATCTGCAGGTTAAGTCTGGAGATCTATTCAGTTTGCCATTAATCTGTGAATCTGTAATTAAACATCAGGTTAGCAGCATGTGACTAACAAATGTTTTTGAAGGCAGTTTAACAACTTGACACATTGTATATGTGTAACACCATGCAATATATACAACGGAAATGCCAAGACACAAATTAGCTCTGTTGTACAGGCCAGTTTAGAAAACAAAACCAAAAATTCTAGCTTAAAATTGGTGCCTGGTCTTCTAGCATTTCTTTTTCTTCCTGGAGTGAATTTGAAAGGGGAACAAGGAAACAACTGTAAAAGGTAATTTTCTCTCAGTAAACCTTCATACTCAATTTTTCAAAGTTTGACTACAGCCTCAAGTATTTTAACGGGCTTGAAGAATTATCTACACTATGTTTTCAACAGAATAGTCAAGGGGAATTGGGAGAAACTGGAAACATTATTGAAAGAAAACTTTGCTGCTTACTAAGCACATTTTAAATATGAACAGATTAAACAACTGACTTCTAACTGAAGTTAGAAAGCAAAGGTAATCTGAAAAAAATATAATAGATTTGTGTTCAGTCTGAAAGAAAACAAAACCCAACCAGTAACTACAAAAAATTCTCTGACATTATTACGTGTCTCATTCTAAATTGCCAATAACATTTAACTCAAGCAACTCACTTGATCTACTGCTCTATTGGCAAGTGATGTGTTTACTCACTCACAATACAGAACTCTGTAAAATAAAAATAATTGCAGGAAGAAGTCCTAGTTAATATTTGATGGACCCTCTAATTTTTCATCAGTAATGAGGAGAAGTCCAACTAACAAGAATGTCACAATATTTAATAGCAATGTTTGAATGCCAACACATAGATGATAGATGGTTCTATGCACTCTGTTCCCTCCTTCCCTCTCCCCTAAAACCAAAATAAAGTAAAACATCCATGAACTATAGGAGAACCGGTATGTAATCCTCTGAGGGGAAAAAAGCAGAAAGCTATTACTGTTAGAATTTGGCACTGAGTGAACACACTGAAGATAATGCATGCATCTACAAGTGAAAACTCACATTTGCAAAGCCAGGTATAAGAATTTTTATTGCTGTTCAAGAAATACTTTTGCTCTTTTCAACTTCAAATGGGGAGAAACAAGATAAATTTTGTAACCATGCTCATGGAGATTAGAAATTCTGATTTGTAGTTCTGTTTATAGCTCTGAACTATTGCACATATTCAACCAGAGACACTGAAGCTACCACAACCTCTACTGCACTACTGAGTCTTTAGTCAGCTCCAGAAGAGTCCTGAAATGCCTTTGCTGAAGCAAGGAGACATTTTAGGGCATGGAGGAGCTGATAGAAACCAAGTCTTTCCCCAGTTTTCACTACGCAAGGGAGGTAAGAACAGTGCATGCCACTAAGAAAAATAAGCAACAAACTCATAAAGCACAACTTAATTAAAGCAGATTGGTTGCAGGTCATGCAGGCTGACACAGGGCAGGGCGGAGAGGGCAGAGTTCAACTTCCAGTAGAAGAAAGATGGGGCAAGGCGCTCAGAAAGACCTGGCCAAAACCACAAGGGGCTGCTGGAGTGGATGTTCTGATGTTTTTTGAGACTTAGTTCTCTCTGGAAACAGCAAATGTGCATCTAAATAAACCCACAAGTTCTTACTGCAAGCATCCCAAAACATTCTTGAGGCAAACTCAATGCCCTTGGGAAATACAGCCTTGCTGCCAGGACAGGGGCAGGTGGATCATGTAACATCAGCCCTCAGAACTGATCCATGGCAGGAGTTGTACATGCTGGAATTGAGCCAGAACTAGGACACTGCTGACCCTCCAGAATCAGACAGGCTTTAGTGCTGAGATCAGAACAACCTCCATTCGCTGGAGGACTCGGGGCAGGGAGCTCAGCCAGGATTATGCGTGCAAGTAACTAAGTGTAAAATACATGAAAAAACTGTCCCCACCTATGGCAGAAACAGATTCTGATCTGAATGGCAATCAGTCCCAGAAACTTGGAACATTCACCATAGGAACTAAAGCAGTGTTCTAGTTCTCTACTCACATACACATTTCTTGAAATCCTTTTAATGTTTCTTTGGTAGTAGTACAAAAACAGTGCAATCCCAGTTCAGTGCTGAGCAGGACAGCATAAGAAACATCTCACTGCACGCAACTGCACTTTCATTATGGAGTCAAAAACATCAAAAGATATCTTTTTAATAAAGAAGCTTTTATATAAGGCATTATAATTTATAATTTCTGGGGGTACACACCGAGACAAAAAAATATTTTTCTTACCTATCATACACGTTGAGTAGCCAGTTAAGACTCATGTCTACACAGAGAGGAACATTCACCATATCTTTGTGTTTCTCTTCAAGTCCACCGTAGATGGTAGTGAGACAGCTGATCACATCCTGGACACCAATCAGCTGATCATTTTGACTCAACTTGTGCTGTTTGAAAACTTCACTTGTTGTGTTCAGGTCCAACAGGTCCACTAATAATAGGTTTAAAAAAAAAAAAAGGAAATAAATTTAACAAAAAAAAGAGGTGTGAATGTAGATGCCCGAGCATAGCATTGACAGTAATTTTCACGTGCAAATTGTAGCAAACACTGCAAACAACTAGCCCAGTGGCTTTCCTTTAGTAATACTATAGTGACAAACCATTCTCTGTGACAAATCAACAGCACTTTGGTACTATATATTTAAAAAAAACTAGATTAAGAACATCATAATGACACTGCACAGCTCAGAACATTAAAATAGCTGCTGAAGTAGTCTGTGCAATTAGAGGATCCTAACATTAGATGCACACACAGTGAATTCACTAGGCTTACTGGATTCTTCACATTTACCATAAAGCATAATCCCATAAAATGTCTATCACTTTTGATCAAAGGTAAAGCAAAGCAAAGTCTTAAGTTTCTTTCTTAAAGGTGGTAAGAATGTATTGAGGCCTGATTAACTGAACAGCAGTTGCTAAATTAGGGCTTAAAAGAAAGCAGGGAGAGGCACACAGGAACACTATTTATTGTAGTTTTCCATAACACTAAATGCTATGCTTCACTGAAAAATGTTTTTATCTTCCTGAATTACAGAATTCTTTCTATAAGCAGTTGATGATGCAATGGATACCCTACACAGGAAAAGGGTTTTGCTCTCAAAACCATTCAAATGTGATTGTGAAAATCTGGGGTTTGCATGGTGAAAATAAAAGGCCATCAATGAGCCCTTCCTTTTCCAAAGGAAGCGGAAAAGAGGAAATATACATGGTATAATCCTCAGTGACTTTTTTTTACAGAAGCAAGGACTTTAAGTAAAAAAAATAGTTGCAATGTATTAGTATGCTTGCTACAATATATATAACATGCAGTTGAAGTGTATAGCAAGCTCATACTGAGCTGTTTGTGAAGAGTCAGTAACACATTTGCACTATAAATGTCATCTCTCAAACGAAAAAAAAAATTAACATGTTAATCTCTGATGTGTTGTGAACTGCTCTTCACCAATCATCTGAATGAATCATAGAATCAGAAAATTATTTTTGCTGGAAGGGACCTTAAGAATCATCTAGTTCCAACTCCCCTGCCATGAGCAGGGACACCTCCCACTAGACCAGGTTTCTCAAAGTCCCATCCAGCCTGGCTTTGAACAGTGACAGGGAGAGAGCATCCACAACTTCTCTGGGCAATGTGCCAGTGTTTCACCACCCTCACAGTAAAGAACTTCTTCCTAATATCTAACCTAAATGTCTCCTCCTTTAGTTTAGAACTGCTCCCCCTTGTCCTATCGCAATCTCTCCTTTTAAAGAGGTTCCTCTCCCTATTTTTTATAAGCCTCCTTTAGGTACTGAAAGGCTGCTACAAGGTCTCCCTGGAGCCTTCTCTTCTCCAGGATGAACAACCTCAGTTCTCTCAGCCTTTCCTCATGAGAGAAGTGCTTCATCTCCCAACCATCTTCACTGCTTGCCTGTTTACCTGCTCCAACAGGTCCACATCTTTCCTGTGCTGAGGACCCCAGATCTGCATGCAGTATCCAGGTGGGGTGTCACAAGAGCAGAGGGGGAGAATAAAAATGTAAATAAGGACTCCAGATTTGCAGCCTGTGCAAACTGGGTAATTCTAGCTGGGCTGGAAAACAAGTACATCAGAAAAAGACGCAGGAGCAAGATAAGATTAACTGCTACGAGCAATTCTGTCAAGAACTCAATGATCATCTACCAAAAAGAAAGCTACATTCCCAATCCCTTTTCCCCTATCTACCCTTCTCACATCTTTGTAAAGTGAGAAACAGTACCTCACAGCCCTTGCCCTTCCTCTCCTGCACTAAAATTGGTACATTCTGTTCTGACCTCACAGCATCAGATTTGCAGGGGTTTACATTTGTTTGTTTTCCATTTTCTTTTTTGTTTGTTTTGTTTGGCTTGTTTGTTTTGTTTGATATTTTAAGCCCTCCTCTTGGGCTTGCAAACAAATGCCAGCCATGTATTTATCAAAGAGGCAGACTAGTAATTGCAGCAAAACACCTTGCCACTAGTTTGACCTGAGGCAGCAGAAATATTTGGCAATACACTCACCGCAGCATAATCTTCTACAGTAGCTGGAAACGATGTGATACACTGGAAAAGGCTCACAGGCGTATTTAAAAACAACATGAACCCACAAACAGTTAACAGTGTAACCCTGACTACTTTTCTGAGCTGGGGAGGGTGTGGGGTGAAGCCAAGTGAGGCTAACCTGCTATCCGATCACATAAATACTGAACTTTGGAGATAGCCACTTTTCATGCTTTCCCTTAGTGATTTCAAAAATCTTCATGACAGAGAAAACACCATAAAAATTAATGCAACCAGTTTGCTGGTTTTGTTTTGGTGTTAGCTTTTGGTTTAGGTTTGGGTTGTGGAAGTTTTTTTTTGCTTGTTTTTTCATTGGGGGGTTTTTGTGTTTTCTGGTTATTTTGCAACCTGTTTCTGTAAGGTACTTAATGGCTGGCTAAAAGCAGGTAATTAGCTTCATAAAACAGACTGACAGCATACAAAACCTACCCTTTTTAAAGCTTGTGAAAATTCAGAAAGCTTTGGAATGCCAGGAAGTTGTAGCCTTTGGTTTGGCTCAACATAACCATCCTTGCACTGAAAACAGCAATTCAACAGACACTAGGCATGCTAACTTCACGTCTTGATCTTCTGGCATTAGGATCTCTCATTCGTGTTTTTGCCTAAGCATTCCAGAAGGACCTGGGAGAGGTACTTCCAGTATTTTTGTACTAAAAACCATAACAACTCTGATGCTATACTAATGCAAATTAAGCTAAACTTACACTTTTGGATGGCACTATCCATGGAGAAAAACCAGCGGACATTACTTCCATTCCTGGTTACTTCAGCACTCACCTGGCTGAATAAAATCTGGGACAGGCAGTTATCCTGTCATGCCATTCCTGGCACAATGCCTACACAGCTTTCAGTGCATTTTTACAGTACCATTCTGCATCTGCTTAAATATGCTGAAGGACCAATCCTGTTTTTAAGCAACCAATGGGCACAAGGGCCATTTCTTCCCTTTCTGCAGCAAGGAGACTTTCCCAAAGAAAAACTATAAAGAGAAACCATATCATTCAGCACTGTTAAAGCAGATATGAGTGTCTGACTCAGGAGCAAGTAACTACATGCAGCTGCTAACAGCAAATTTGAGGCTGCTGTAACCCCATGGAAAATAGTCAGGCATTACTGTAGAGTTTTTGTATTAAAAAGACCTTGCAAATGATAGCAGTTCCTGCAAAGAGACTGCACTGAGGGAAGTGCTCACAGCTCTCACTTTCAGTCCCTGGTGTCTGAAAGTTTCATTTTCTCCCCCTGGTGCAGTTGATATTCCTATTAACATTCTTAAATTTTAAATCACCTAGAGGAACTCAGCAAAAGAATTATGAGTATACATGGTGATTTTGTTCCCTTCCTGCCTTTCTGTACTATACTTCAGTATCTGGGGCATTATAATTTCTTGAAAATGAATTTAAGTATGCTGCAAAAGAATAAAATATCTTCAGGACCTGGTGCTGCACAGTTGCCCAGTACATCTGCAACACAGGACACTTTCTCTGGCCCCATTCTTCTGCTACAGTGGGAAAGCACTCTCACTATATCTGTGCCACATAATCCGAGACAGAGAGGCTAAGAATTTGTTATTTCCACCTTGTAATCTTATATTCCTGCAAAATACATACACATACATGAAAATGTATGTCTCTGCAGGAATCTACATGTCAAAAAACAGAACAAGAAGAAATACAACTCTACTTTCTCGTTTTAAAAGGAGAATGAGGAAGATGTGAGTAACTTCCCCGAAGCCGAGTTTTTTTGACACTTACCAAGAGATATGTCATCAGCAAAATCTTCTAAA
Source organism: Machaerirhynchus nigripectus (assembly GCA_013397975.1). Taxonomy (NCBI): domain Eukaryota; kingdom Metazoa; phylum Chordata; class Aves; order Passeriformes; family Dicruridae; genus Machaerirhynchus; species Machaerirhynchus nigripectus. Next base: position 521,571 of record VZRQ01006437.1, on the reverse strand, counting down.
GTTCAGTTCTCAAATGAACTTTCTAAACTGCAACTGATCCTGAATCTGCTTGTAAAGCACTTACACTGCATTATCAGACCCCACTGCAAAGCCAAAATCTACCAGGTGCAAGTGGAACTGTGCATCCAGCTCTAGCTGTACTCCTGGGAGTTTCCACCAAAAATGCCTTTGACATTTTATATACACTATGGCTGTGACAGCAATTGTCACATTTTACAGTGATCCCCATTTTTGGTGATTTGTTTTGATGTTTTATTTCCCTTAGCACGTAAGCCTTTCTGAAGTATTCTGCATCCACACACCTTTAAAACGCATCTGCGGTTAAAATTACAGGAAGTACAATGGAAGACTAAAGTAACCCAGACCAAAGAATGAATGGCAGTAGCACAGAAGATGACTCTTTCCCCGTCTAAAAATAAAACCAATTCTTTATCAAGCACACATGTATAATAAAGACAAAGACTTTTTTGGCTGTTGTCACAGATACAGTCCAGCTTTCTGGAGTACCTAGCTACCATCTTAGGCACAGCTTCATTTAGTATGATGGATATCTGAAGTCCAGCTAAGTTTAGACTTCTGTCTTCTAGGCTGGAAAGAAAACTAACAACCTGGAGGGTGGGAAGGGATCCCTCTTTGTGCAACTCCTTTTGTGCCTGCACCCCTAGGAGGGCTTTGCATTTCTTGTGTTCCTACTCAGCCTGCAGTACTGAGCACCCTTCAGGGCTGAAAAGTCCTTCCATGCCAAGGACTCCTAATTTATAACAAGAAAATTTGGTAATATCATACATCTTCATGCCATCTACTGCCAAGACCTTTCAAAAGGTCTAAAATCTGTGACCTTCACACTCATTCACATCCCACATCTCCTTCCAAAATCGTCTAGTTTCCTTTTGCTTTTTCTACTTCACTCTATTTCCTTTCTGTTAGATGTGTTCTTATGCAATTCATTTTCCATTCATAGTCCTAATAATTTTTAAAATTCAGTTTGCTTTGCACAGGAGACTCAAACAAGAGCACAGAACTGCAGTGTGGTACTTGCTGTGTGACTTGGAGAAGTCCCAAGTCCAGAGGCCAGGACAACATCTCCTGATCTATCACTTCTGAGGCTGCTAAACTTTGAATGAACATGGTAATCATGCAACTTGCTGCTAAATTAAACCATAATTGTGATATAATAGGAAATGTTTTTTAAATACCTAGCAATATAAATAAATAAATACCAGCAGAACAGGAAATTGGAGATACAAACAATTCTTAGTGGGCATAGCATTTCAACTTACCTGCTGCACCTCTTTTTTTATTAATTTATTTTATTTATTTGCAATAATGACACCTACTGTTGGCAATTCTTCTTGCCATTTTGTTGGTTGACAGTGTGTCAACCGTGGCTCTCGTCCACTGTCAATGCTGTCAGACTGAAGCTGACCCTCCCTTCCCCAAGTACTGTAGAGAAACAATTTGCCTCAAAGGCCCAACTCACAGCATAGTGCTTTCTGCAGTCTCCGGATTTTGATGGCCGTGCGGTAGGCGGAGAAGCGCACGTTGTTCAAGTCAGCTGAAACAGCAGAACAGAAACGTGAGCGGCCCTAAAAATAGAGCCCATAACTTTCCTTTACATATAAATCTTCATTATGGAAGAAGCCTGGTATCCCTTCTCTTCTCCGCAATGAATTAATAGGATATATCATAACAAATTAAAAAACCTGACAAGTTGGGACCTCAGTCCAATTCACCTTTAGGGAGAGCCCCCTGATTCTGACAGTCCAGGACCTTAAAGAGAGTGACCCTCCAGAAATGCTGACACTACCTTGGCACATGTAGTACATATCTATACAGGAGAGTTTTACATTTGTATTATGCACTGGTACATAGTTTCCAGACAATTGCTCAAATCAAGTAAGTTTCACAAATAATTTATAACTCCATCAGATAACATACAGGAAACACAGGGCAGCAAATGTCACAGTAACAGAAGAAATGGCTTAAGCTGTAATTTATATGCCATGACTTTGTAAACTGTGCTTTAAAAGGGACAGACACATAGTTGTAAGCTCTGTTTTAGAAACTGATTGGTACAGTAACATTTTTTCCTCACTTAACAGCATTTTTACCCTTCCTCTCCTTAGAACAGGAGATTTCACAGTAAATGTTGATGCTATCAGGGCATGCTGAACTAGTTGTACAGTTCATAATACAGTTTATCTTCTACTGAAAAGGTAGCTGCTCTAATTTATTAGCAAAATTAGTTCCTTGCAGAGCAGCACCCTGGTTTAAACATGCAGAGAGCCTGTATCATTGGACAATTCCTTGTGAAGTCAAAAGAAAACAAAACAAGGTATTGCATTAAAGCATACACTCAGAGTATATGGTTCAAAACTAATATTACCAAAAGACAATACATGGAGTGACCAAGGCAGTAGGTTCTGGGCAAAGTGTGTCTCATCACAAAGTGGGAAATGTTGTTATACTCAGTTCATGGGAACTCAAACACGGTCAGTATCCAAATGCAGCTTTTACTCATGGAATAAAAATCACAATGTTTTAATGAATGCACTCACCTAAGGACTGGAAGAGATCAGTCATTTTAGGATGATCCCAACAAGTTGTCTGTGTCTCGTGACTACAAAGGAAAAAAGTAATCAAAGTTTCAGGAAATACACATATGCACTTCCAAAAAATAAAATCTTTAAGATATTCTGATTTTCTGCATTTAAGTGGCAAGAAATCCCTCAGCTTTAATTAAAATGCATGATCTGTACCACCCAGCTCTTTGTTTTTACAATCATGAAGTTAGTTACACAATAGCCAATCCATATTTGACAACATTTACTTTTGATTCTAACTGTTATGCTAAGAGCTGGACTCTGACCCTGCAGCTAAGAGGTACATTAATAAGGTAAAATACAAAATTTCCTGTGCTGTAAATCAAAAAATATAGTTGTAAAAAACAATTTAAAAATAAAAAGTATTGAGATTTTATTTCAATCTTCATTGCATATCTGAGCACATGTACCAGAACTTGGACAATGACTAAGCTTTACCTATAGGATTTATTTAATATGTAACATGATCATTTAGGTTGGAAAGCACCTTCAAGATCATGGAGTCCAGTGGAAAGCCTGATCACCGTTCACACAACCAATCAATAAATACCTTGATTTAGGGTGTGTGCTCTACTCTGCTGTTCACAGAACAGAGATTCAATAGGTTACATCCCTTAACCTACTGTTTAGTGTTGTTTTCTCAATTTATCAGGGTTTCAAGCAGGCAGCCATACGGGTCAAAACATATGTTATGTCAGGTCCACTGAAATCTCCAATTCCCTTCTACAAGGCACGCTTCACTTGTATTCATCAATATTAAGTGCTGGAAAGATTGCACATTCTTGTCTCACAAAGTATTTATATTTGAATTAGATTTGCAAGGCAATTAATCAGAAGTCGTTAGAAAGGATCATATGATTCTCTTTAAAAGTTAATGAAAGTGAAATTATGCTATATTAGCAAATTTAACAGTAATGATCAGAGAACACTAAGTATTTCACCTTTGTTTGCACTTAAAAATTGTAAATGTACCCATTTTTTTTCCTACACAGAGGGATACTTGGTTATAAATAATGAATTTAAATGCCATTTTGGCATTAAACGTAGTGACCTGTATCATCATTTGCTATATATAGAAATGGCTGTACCTCAGTGTGTGCACAGTAATTTATCATCGTTGTTTATTTTTTAATTGAGAAACCAACCAAGAATGAACCCTTTGATGCTAGGTGGCACAAAAAAATTTAATAGAAGGTCCTTGCTCTGAAGAACTGCAGAGAGAGGGCATGTACCATAAGGGAAGGCAAGCTCTTAACAAAATAAGTGCTGAGGACCCTTTTGTGTATGCATTAGCCTCAAACATACACCAGTGGAAAGTGCATGAAATGGGTCTCTGCACATGGGACACGATCTTCCTTTTACAGTCCATGCATGAGGACAACCCTAGCTTTGAGTCTAGTCCAGCTATTCAGAGACAGCTTCTCCCCGTCATCATGCTTCACACTCTGCCATGGATCTCTTTTGTCTATCCAGCACCATCACAACTCACTGAAGTGTTTTTCAGGCATGTTCATAGGCAAAATAGGTATTACCTATTAATAGAGTAGGTACAAATTTTCTTTTCCCTCTTTGTGATTACTCCCTAGTAGCTGACTGAAAGGAAGGAGAAGCCCTGCACATGACTGTATTTAAACAAGAGAGACTTATACAATAATGAAAACAATTTCTATCAAACCTTGATTGACTCCAAAATACTATAGTAAACTCTCCTCAATTCAGCAGAAAACACTAAAATACATCTTTACATCTGAACACATTTTCCTGAATAGAAGCTTTTATTTGATTTCATTTTGATATAATCATCACATGAACTGCATTCATGTTTCAAATTTCCAGTAAGGTGGTTGCGGCTCTGGTAATGCTGAACTCCAAAGCTAATACACACCAGTAAATAAGTGGGTTTGCACTCTTTAGAAAGATTTCTAAAACAGCACTGTTCCTATCCTTGTCCAGAAAAGTAATTTCAAAAACAAGTAGCTTGACAATCATTTTCCTGGAAAAGGCACACCAACAAATCATCATGAAGCCAGCAACAAGAAAGAATATATCTAGATTTTATGCTTTGCCATGGTAAAGGCAGGTGACTGTCCAGCATTCTCACCCTGGTGTCAAAAGACTACAGTATACTAAGAAAAAAAAAATATATATATATATATACTTCAGTAAATACTGAAGTAAATAGGAATGGAAAATACAACATAGTATTTCATACTGCTCAACTTATTTAATAATCTCAAAACTACTCCTGAAGCTGCCAAATGTCTGCACTATCATGTTAACAGGATGCCATAAATATCATGTTGCCCATTTAGAACTGTTGACTAAACCAGTTGCAACTGCCCACAGAAATGGATAAAATTTGTGATCAGTTTAATAAAGGACATTGCTTTAATACAGCTTCCCTAAAAAGCCACCTCCAAAAGCCAAGCTCCAAAACAAAACAAAAAACCTCAAAACAACCGGTGATTTTACTGCCAACATCGTAAGTGAGAAGAATCTCTTGGAATATTCTGAGAAAAGTAAAGCCTTAATAAAACACCTTCAAACTTCTACGTTAAAAGTAAAGGTAGGTGGCAGTACTGTGACAGAAGCTGTAAATACATGTATACATAGACATACATTTCCCTCTATTTCAAATGTTGAAATATTAATGCAAACATTGCACGTAAACGACATGCAATTTAGCTGAGTCAAGTCCTATTAACTGCCTTGGAAACTATGATGTCACAACTAGCCATGATTACAGGGACTTTGTTGAATCACAGCCTTTATTTCCCAGTTCACTGTTTTCTGGTATTAGAAATATGGTTGCCTGAATAAATGTATTTCTGAGTAGTGGGGTGCTGTAAGGATATTCCTGAGAGGTGCAGCAGAAGTGCAAAGGTTATTTAGCTAGGTCCAGAGACCTCTTATCTTTTTTTCCCTTTTAATTATTAAAAAAAAAAAACGAAAAATATAATATAAATACTTGGATAAACCCTTGCCTTTTTTTTTAATTCCCCTTCTGGAAATATACTCCATTACACATTTGCAATATTTAATTAGGATGTGGGTATAGTTAATTGCATTTAGATTCCACTTTCTAAGTAATTTATAAACCCATATGCAATGCATAAGAACTGATTTTACTAATGAAACTTTATCCCTTACATCAAGTTTCCAAGAATTAAGAACAAACAACAGTTTCATTACTGAAATCGCATAATTTAAATACAGAGTTTCAATACAGTTGTATCTAAAAGACTAAAATCACTTTAATAGTGACAACATGCCATACAAAAAAAATACACTTTTTTTCTGGTTTGTGTTTACTTAACAGGAAGCAGAGAAAGTGAATGAGATACCAAAAACCTCTGTATCCTGCACTGTAGTCTTGTTTCTCCATTTAATGCAGTAAATACCTGAACAGTGTAATTTTCTCTTTACAGAAAAACACAGAACATGAAATTTATGCCTAATAAAATAATGACCATAAAATATTTTAATGTTTCTATTTTATTTGCAACAGAAATATATTTGTGCCAGATTGAGTAAAGATCAGTGGGCTTTTATCACTCAGTTTCTTTCTATTCCACACGGAATTTGTGATAAAGGAGGCCAAGTGATCATCATCTGGCAAAACTGAAAAAAGGCAAGAGGAATCCCTTCCATAATTACCTAAAGTCAGTACTACCCAACAGCTGCTAAGTGACTACAGAGGGTGAACATGACTGTGCCAGACTAATCCCAAAACACCTAGCAAGAAAATACAGGTAACAGCCAAGCAATTCCATACAAGGATCCCACAGAGAAGTGGAATGGGCTCAGATTGAATGAATCACCAGCTCAACAGTCTGTTCAGGACAAGAGAGGCAGCAGCTTCACTGTCATGGGCAGTGCTGCTACCTCCACCAACCATATTCCATGGGTAGGTTTCATTTAGGCACCAAAGCCAGACTACTCTGGACAGAGCCATGGGAAAAAAACCATGATTGTAAATTTAGTAAGACCTATAAAAATCATCTCACTGAACTGAAAAGAATCAAAACAAGCACTTAACCAAGAGCAGAGAAACCTGCAGAGTCTTCTCTCTCTGTTAGAACTACCATGGCACTTCTGTCCCAGGTCACAGTGATGACTGTGCCAAGGAGCACCTTCTCTTGCAAGGACCCTGCTCATGTCAAGAACTACTCATAGAGTGAGGTGATACTGACTTTGAAGGTGAATAACAATTGGGCTCATTATTCATCTCATTTGTAGATGGCACCAAAAAAAGAGAATTTTTCCTGGTGTAGAGGAGCCCAGGTTACTAGATTTCATTCTGTTCAGTGGGTGGCATAAGGAGGGATTTCAGCTATTACAGAAGTGAGCTCCTCTACAGGGCAGTAACACAAGTGGTATGAACATATTACATCTTTCCTCATGGTTTAGTCAGGGAAGAATTAAAAGCATTTCACTGAGAAGACTTTTTTTCTTTTTTTCTTACTGTCAAAAGAATGAGTTATTCAGAGTAGGAGTCTTGTAAATCTCTTCTGCCAAACTTATGGACCCAATATGTCCCACACAGCAAAACATGTACCCATGAATATATTACCTGACAAAGCAGTGTAATTTAAAAAGTCTAAATGCATTTGTGTAAATTTCACTAACTAAAAAACATGACAACCACTAAATACTCCAAACTACAACCCTCCCCCCCCCACACATATTAATGAAGTGCTGTAAAGCTTAGACAAACATTTGCCCTTACAATCTGTTTCTTATCCATTATGTTTGCTGGCAGCTTTCTAATTATAATTGGCAAAGATAATCCATTTTAAAAACACTTCTGATTGTAAATAAAAAGCTGAGAAACAGTTAGCATGTCATTTAATTTATGCTCTCTAGAAATAAAAGAACAGTCCTGTTGAAATGAATGGATTAAGTTCTACATCTCCAGGTGTTTCAAGATGCCCATGGAGTTGGGAAAAAAAATCCATTTGTTCTTTTTCAGGTTTTTGTACAAGAAAAAAGTAGAGACAGGTTTGTGGGTCTTTTTTATAATTTCTTATCATGGACAAGGCCTCTGTTGATAGTCGCTGGCGAACACCACAAGAAACAGCACTCTGGCATGATGTTAAGTACCTTTCTGTTCCTGTAGTCATTTGCACAAGAGACTACCTGAAATCAGAATCTTTACTGATCACTAATGAATCAACAGCACTCACAACTCTGCTACCCTTGCCAAATTTCAAATGGCATAACATCCCCAGTTTATGTCATGGTGTTTTATCTAGATACTGCATATTTTCTTTCCTTTTTTTTTTTAACCCATTAGAAAATACTGTTTTGTGGTGGAAAGAGTTGGCATAATGCATCACAAGGGTATCGCACCTTAGAGGTTGGTATAACAATTTATATGCAGATATTTTGAAATCGCTCCAGAGAAATGTGCTACCTCATTTCTTTAATTGAAAACAAAGACTAGCGCAGGAACTGGTAATTGAAGAAACTCTCAAACCCTCAAACCTGTATTACCTCCTTCTGTAAATTAGATTTTGTTTTCCCTTCTAAGGGAAACACCTAATACTTATAAGAATGAGATTATGGATATAAGTAGAATAAGAAAAAAAAAAATTCCCCCTTCCATTAGTTCTCCCCCTCTTTCCCATACAGGCATAAACCAAACATCAGGAAAGACTTTCTGAAGTCTTAAAAAATGGAGAAGCAGAAAACATTTTATTCCAGTCCCCCACAAAGCTGATCACAATATAGGAGGTGACAAAATAGGATTTCTAAGATGCTGGTGATGCCAACCACTTTGCAGGATTACAGAAAAGTAAGCAGGGCAACTATGGAGTTTGGTATTGATCAATTTAATGGTTGCAACGAGAAATTGCTCTCCCTATGTAATGCCCTGCATGAGATTAAACTCACTGTGACCTCCTCTGTATTACCCTTTTGTTTCTTCTGCAGAGCAAAAATATCTAATAATTTATAGCATTGAAAGGTCCATGGCCAAAGAACACTTAAATTATACTTAAAAGAAAAACAGTGAGAAATGCTAGGGTAACTAGGCTTTCTGCATATTCATCAGGTTTCCCTCATGGATGTTTAATGATCATAGTGTATCATTTATTATTCTGTTTCTCCTTAGAATATTATATTAAATGCTATGTAATATAGGCTCTTTTCCTTTTATTTACTGTTACAGAGGCCAAGGATGTCTTATTTTTATGATTCAAATAATTATAAATGAACAACAACAGAAATTTTTCCCTATTAACTCTCAAACCTTTACCAACCAACCAATGAAAAATGTATTCAATGGCAAGTTTGCCAGATCTTTTGTCCAAACCTCAGACTCTTATTACCTACAGTGCACTGATAAATACTGTGCCTTCTGTGTTGTACTCCCCTCCATATGCTCATTAGTCCAATTTAAGAAGTATGAAAGACTATGCTTTTTTTTTCCCAGCAGTCCCAAGATTTTACAGATTAAGGTTTTCATTGAATTTTACTGCAACAGAGAAGACACAGACTACAGAAATACAAAATATTATATTATCGGCATTAAGAAAAAAAAAATCAAACAGGACGCAAAAAGGATTAAATAAATCACATCAACAGAGGCAGCAACATTTCACAAATCTGACTTAGATAGTAAGACAATTCAAGAGAAGAAAAGTAACAGGGTAAATCACGTGTGTAAGTTCAGTTCTATCAAATATCCACCCCAGGCCAGGAGACACATGCCTTGATAAACCTGGGCCAAATGAATTATAAATCCTTCTTCCAGCTAAGCAGGATAGTTGATCCTTTCCAAAATGGCCCAAGCCAGACTGCCTCTGTCTGAACTTATAGGAGAGAGGAGGTTGTAAACTGGCTTTTTGATCCTTCCTGTGCTTCATTACCTGATTAAATACAACCCCAGAAAGGGCAGACGTGCCAACTGTTAGCAAATGGGGTGGGGAGAACAGACTGGACTCCAAAGTTGCCACAGCAAAGACCTTCTACTGAGCCACTTCTCTCTACTCATGTAAATGAAAGCTACCTCTGGTGTCAGAAACCAAACAAAGAGCTTCTTATCTGAAAATACAGACATCTTGCATCATTTTGACATTCTCCTTACAGATTAACTGCTACCTAAAGTACGTTCTCCTGCCTTCTCAGGTGCAGTTCCCTAATTTTTTTTAAACTACATTCTGTGTGCCATAAAGTTTTAGAGTGCAGTTGGTTCTTTTTCTTGTTTTTCCCAAAAACTCATCTTAACAGATGTACAACTACATCATCAGCTGCAGCTATGTCACTTTCTGAATATTTTACATTTCTCACTCAAGGACACTGACAAAAAGCTATCAAAATGAAGTAAAGGTATGAATTCATGGTTGTCTAAAAAAAGTGAACTTATTCAGAATTTAAACAACCTGATTTCAATTAGCATTTATTTTCCTTTCAAAATTAATTTTTAAAGCTTCTCATTTTTTTCAGCCACCAATCATTGGATCATACTTCTATTATCCGTGTTCTGCTATACCATAAAATGAATGACTGGTATCTTAAATCTTCCCTCTGAACATAGAAGTCTTCACGTAAATACAGTCAGTTGCTCTCAAATGATAAAGTTTTTGAGACTTATTGCAACTGTTCCTTCTACTCACGCTGTGCTTTACATCAAAGGCAACTCATTGAAAGATGTTAGTATAATTTTAAAAAAAAGAAAACTAAGTCAGTTTCTCCCTCTTTCTTAGCTTTCCTTTCTACATAAAAAACCACCATTAAATCCTTTTGACTGTTCTCTTGAATTGTCTTACTCAGGTAATAATTCCAAACAAGTAAGTTTTTTGTGTCAGTATTGTTTTTCCCTCTTCTTTAAACTGTGTCTGAAATTAAGTAACAGACAAAGATTTAAAAGGGTATTTAAAGCCAAGAGTACTCTCCAGCCTGATCATAACAAAGCAAATGAAGTTCAGAATCAGCTATTTTCTGCTTTATCTTCCACAACGCTCTGATTTATCTAGATGCTGCTGAAAACAATGAAGTTTAGATCAGTAAGAAATAAAAAATGTAGGAAACTGCCAAGGTCAGTCTGTTTTCCAGACTGTGAAGCTTCTGAAATCCTCAAGCTTTTTAAAATAAACAAATCCTACCACATGTACCACCATTCTTTTTCAAGACACAAGAATCAAGACATTTCTTCAGCAGCATATATCATGTTGAAAATAGGGTAAGATTACTGGAAAAGTCTTATTTAAGATGCAGTAGTTAATTCTGCTGACTTCATTAAAGCCATCCTGAAAATAAAACAGTGGTGTCTGCTACTATAAAGACCTCGACCCTCGAAGAACTTGCCCTACACTTCTACCCCTTTATTAAACTTTCTGTGCAAGACCATGAAAAAAAATTTCTAAGAGATGTTGGGGTTTGTTTCTGAGCCCCAACTGGCTTCGTTTCACAATCTAGCTCTAGGGCCACCAACACACTACTGTGGGAGCGAGGCCACTGTACCAGGGGATATTGCCACCAACTGGTGTGCTTGAAGGATTGCACCTAGTGCACATATTGGAAAGATTTTCTTCTGAACCAGCAATGAAAAAAATGAAAAAAAAAAAAAAAGATTTCTCAAAAACTTAACCGTGGCTGAGGTAGGGTAAGAGAGATCCTCAGAAACTCAGAAGAATGTATTAGATAAGAAAAACAAAGATATGCATATGAAATACTCAGGTTTAAAATCTTTGCCTTGCTTAGCCCAGATCAGAAGATACATCTTAGTTTGTTCCATCTGTTCCTATCTTTGTTCCCCAACTCTGAATGTAGTGGTGAGCTCCACAGAACCCTCTGAGGCCAACTCATGCCCCCAGCTCCAGCTATCGACTCTGATAAGGTAGAATAGGAACATGAATCGTTCAACGTCCACTAAGGACATACCCACATGAAAAAATGACAGGTTTAAGGTAGTTTTCCTCTTGCTTTCTGTAGTTTGCCACTTCAGCACTTTCCTTGAATAACTGCTGCAGGTGTGATCATTTTAACAGCACTTCTGCCTGAGTCTGAGCAGTGAGTGTGCCTCCACATCCAACTTCTGCCCTCTCCTCTTCCACTTGGGAGGGAGGCAGGAACCTCTTCTCCAGCACATCACAGTTTTTGCTGCTTGTTGCAAAACTTTTGAGAAGCACAAATGCTTTTATAGAGAATTCAAGGATGTTCATAGCAGGTTTTTCCTTTTTCTGGTTACCTACTCAGACCCTTTAAAGAAATTAATCTTCATATGACAGTTTAAAAACAACTGTCACATCTCAAGAATGCTAACAGATTTGATCAATATAGATTCATCACTACCTGCTTTTCAAAGCTCTCAAGTACTTGTAAATTGTTAGAAGCACAAAATGTGGCTCTCAGAGTTAGGAGCAATACTCAATAGTAAAAAATCCTCACATTTTAAAATGAACTATCTTCAAATCCAATCCAAAGTCATCCTACAAACTTAAATATCCTACTCCTTTCCCAAACCCAAACTGATAACATTTTAACACAGATTTCCTCCAGCCTAAAATGAACTACTCTGGGTCTTGCTTACACACCATACCTTCTTAAAATTTCATTTACCTCTCTGGCAAAGACCTTCCTCCTCTCAAAGCTACAATCTTTGACCTTAAAAGTACTGGCAAACGAACTAAACACTGGTAGAGTAAGAAAAGCAAAATTAGGGATTGCTCTGAGTAAAACACATCAAGATCTCCACACCTCCATAACTTAGGTATTCCTTATTATTTTCAAAATAAGTATCTCAACCGTCCCTCTTGATAATCAAGGTATTTGTAAAATTTTTGTAAATATTTATGTCAGTGTAAAATCTACCTTAATATCAAGCACTATAAAAACTTCCATAAAGTAAAGAAGTTGACAAAAGGACAGTCAAGGTGTGTCTATTTCCAGAGAAATTCTGCACAAAATTATGGATGGGCTCAGTAGATATTAGTCACCACTGTTCTGTTCAAGGTTATAAATGTCATAATTTTAAATACATTGTTCATTCAGTTTTCTTCCCTCTACAGTTTATACTCTGGACAAGCCACATACGTAAGAACAAGTCCAGTTTGAACACCAACAATGTATCACACTGGAGTGTCTCTCCTGTTTCTTATCTGAGTAAAGTTTTTAACTAGGGTTTGTCATTGACTTCTTTTTACGTATTTCTAAATTATACAGCATGCAAAGCAATAAACATGACTTTATAGTATAGGCAGCATAACTCCACATAGAGAAACTTGATAGCATTTCGAGTAACTACTTAGTACCTATCTGCTAGGTCATGGTGATAGGACCCTCTGTTAAGCTTAAGAAAAAAAATAATCAAGGCAAACTTACTTGATATAATAGGGCACTTTGTTATGTGAAACAGATCTCTGCCATGGAAACTGTACTGAGGCTGAGGAAATGAAGAGAAGATTGTTATTAGAAAGCACCTGTCATATTAAAAAAAATCTAACAATCTTTTATTTATTTTACAATTAATATGGTTATAATAAATTAAATGAAAACAATTAAAATTTCCCAGACTACTTTCAGTAATTAGAAAAACAGCAAAAGAAAATTATGGCAATCTATCAGGATGATTACAGGCATTTATTTGATGCCATGCTGGAAATAAAACAAATGTGATGATTCTACTTCAAAGAAGGATGATAAATTCTGAGCAAGCAAGCTACCAAATTAGGGAAACTGCAGACATTTTTTTTCCTACCTCTACCAGATTATTATCAGTTTACGCTTTTAAAATAAATGATTCCACTACTATAAATAATGTTTACAACAGAAAAAGAAGAAGAAATATCAACCTTATTTTTATTAGTTACAACCCTTAGTTCCTATTTTCAACTTAAATTAATATTAGCACTGTATTAGCACTGGCCAGTAAAAAATTAATTAAATCCTGTCTTTGCACTCCTTGCTAAAGAACTGTAATCTTTTCAGAATTTATGCAAATCAGGTGTCATCAACAATATCAGGAAGCCTTCTGCACACTGAGTTGAAAAAGGCATGAAATCATACATGACACTACAACTCTGGGATGATCTAAACATCCCAGGGGATAAAAGGTAAAAAGTGTTTGAGCCAAGAGAACTGTTGGTGCTCAACGTAAAAATAGCCATTTACTGAAAAACCATAGATACACATATCAGAAATCACCGGACTAGGGCCTAGGTAATTAGGGTTTTTGCATGGAAAAAACTCTTTGCACTAGACTCCCTGTAGAAGCAAAGATTGAAAGAACAGGTAGGACTAAGTGAGCATCACAAAGAGATGAATTCACATTGCACACATTTGTCAGTGCTTCCGACACAGCGCGCCTGCTCTCGAGTCCTAACGCCCCTGTTTGGAACCTTGGTAAAATAAGACACAGCTTTGATCCACATTGGATCTCAAGTAATTAAACTCACAATTAATGTAATTTTCTGCAAGCATGGCCCACTTTAGGATTCATCCCTCTCAGGGAGAAAAAAAAAATCCATTTGAAAGTAACTCTCTCCTCCTCTTCCCTTATGACCTCTCAAGACTGCAGTGAGCCTTAGAAGCTGTGTAAGGCCCATAGGCTGTTGCAGCTACAGACAGAGACATAGGTCTTGCCCTGCTACCAGCTGGCTGTTCCCCAAGGGGTTTCATGGCTGTGACCTCTTCCTCAACAACACAAATTTCATGGTTTATAATTTAAGAAATATTCATGTACTGAAAGACAGATTAACTGGGAAGAACATTTAGGAAATTACAGGAATAAAGTAAACCCCATTCTTTATTGGAAAAAAAAATAGAGAAAATTCCATCTTTATTTTAAGAAGTTAACATTTGCAATAAAGAGGTAGGTAAAGAAAAAATATAGTAAAGGCTAAATGCTCAAATAGACATAGCTACCTAAAAATAATCCTTAAGCATTCATAAATATGAAAAAAAAAAGGTAAAATCAACCAGATAGGTGAAGGTGGCCATCAGCTTTAGAGTTTCATTCTCTAGTGTTGCAATTTGGCATCTATGGTGGCTCCTGTTCTAGTAAACAAATTATATCAGCTAAGTAAGAATTTGCTTAAGTACAATTTATTTGTTATGACAGATATAGATATTCTACACTGACATAAAAATGAACTAAACAATGTAATCAATTAAATTACTAATTATTATAGAACAAGTCATGTTCTATTTATTTGGGAACAACTTTTGTAAAACATTGCCAGCTCTCTGCTGTATGGAAGTCTAGAAAATTAGATTACCATTCTGTATTAAAAATCACTGATGAAAACTGAACATAGTAGCTATCAATTTGGCATTCACAAGCAGGCCTGCAGATATTAATATGGCTGAGAGATGATTTGAGCAGGCCACTGAAGACATAAGCTGTTTGTTAGGGAACATGTGGAGTCGGTGCTCTGTGGATGTTCATGGATTCATCTTAGAAAGCATACAGGAAACACAACAGAGAGTAGTGGATTGTCAGCCTTGGAAAATAAATTAATCAGAGAAAAAACAAGTTACTATTTCTAAAGGCAGGAGACAGCAAAAGCAATCTTTTTGCAAAGAATAATGGATTATAAGGATTCTTCACCTTTATCTGTTTTAGGGATGTATAAAATTTACTGATCAGTAACTAACTTGAAAAGCGCTTACCTTCCACCTCAAAAGCACTGAAAAGCAAATCAACTAAATTCTGCCTCCCAATGAAAGGAGGGGAAAAATAGCTCAGCAAAAGGAGGGATCATAGATTGCAGTGGCCTACTAATACAGCTTTACCTCAGACTCCTAACACAGAACAGTCTATGAAGGGCTTAATTATTGTTTGGTAGTCTGAAAAAATATTTTGAAGCTCTTTCATAGTGATGGTCTGCACAAATCCATGCAACTCGTGTTCCAAGAAGTCAAACGGTAGTATCAAATGCTGCACTCTTGTCTTTTTAGTAATGAAACATTTCTAGCCACTGCAGATATGAAATCACTTGACTAACAGGGCTAGAACCAGGGTGCTGGATAATCTCATCTAGGGTCCCTTTCCCATGGAAGGTTGGACTACATGATCTTTTGAGGTCAGTCCCTTTCAAAGAGGGCTATTCAATCATTCTATGGATCTGATGAACTGGCAGAAATAGGTGTCTTGCTAGCAAAAATTCCTGATTAAATGACAACTGGGATCTAGTCAGTTGAAAATGGTGTGATGGCAAGTTATGGTTCCTTGTTAGTATTTGGAGGAAGAGTAACAGGTAGGTGAGGTAAATTGAAAACAGCTGCTGTAAGATAAGCACAGATAAAAACCTACCCGCTAAATCAGAGGTGCAACTTTGGAAATAAAGATTTGCACAAGAGGTATGTATATTATCAAACTCAGTTTTAGGAGTCTGAGGTTGCTTTATTCAGACTACTACTTGTTCCTCAGAGTTAGAAGTCACTTATCGTTGCTAAGAAGGTTTGAAAATTTTGATTTAGAATACACAGTCTTTCAACCTGTCAGGATAAAGCCTTCAACTTTCCAGATTTAACAATTTTTTTTATTATTATTTTACTTTTGAAGTTACTGTCCCTGAATTACATTTAACAGACATTACATGAAGTGGTAGGCATAAGTTCTTTAACTCTGTCCACTTAAAGCTCTAAAAAAGGTTTGGGTTGGTTTTTTTTTGTTTGTTGTTTTGTTTCTTTTGTTTGGGTTTTTTTTAAAGAAGTTTAGTTGTAGTTGGTGCGGGCAAAGAGGTTGTTTTAAACAAGGGGTTTAAATGGATGAACACATATTATTTGTTTTTCCAAAACTGTGTTACTTAGCTGTAATTCTTTTTGGGTTCTACCAACATGCATCCTGGAAACTTCCCCTTTTTTACTTTGGTATGTAAAATAAACGGAATGTCTCTTTAAGCCTGAAGAATATTCCCTAAACACGGCTGAGGAACACTGATAAGGCACAGCATAGTCTCTGTGGAGATAATTCTATGAATGTTTTAACCAGCAACAAAGCCAGTTCACCACTCAGACTTGTGAACATGGTGTTTTATTGTGGCATGCTGTAAACCAATTCAAAGAAATTATCCAGGCCAAGACAAACAAAACCAGCCAACCTTTCCTGGCAAGTTTTACAAGTGGACTCTTCCACTGATTCTCCCTCAACTAGAATAAGAGAGCTAGAGTCTGAGAAACTTCTTCTACACTGCTTCCTAACCTGTTTTATTTACAGAGACTAGACTGACTAGTCTCTCGAACAGTTCATCTGGCATTCTTCAGCAGTGCCAAAGGTAGCACTCTACCTATAGTCTTTTTAGCAAATTATTACATAGGTGTACTGTCCACGTTACAAGTTTGAGACTACAAGAGCTACAAAACCAGTGTGGCAACAGTATGAAATATTTCCAATAGGGCTTTAAAAAATAAATAAATCATACACTTCTAAAGTTGTTTGCTTGTTCTGTCAATTTAAAAAAAGGACAAAATAGCTCCAGGAACTGCTGGTTTGCATAACAGCTGTAATATTTTATATACACTGCATCTGGTTTAGTGAAAAACTAACTGTCAATTTAAAATAAGAACATGGTTGTCACATAAGTCAAGAAAAAAAAATCAAGATTTATTTAGTGGTTTAAATTATATTAGCACATTAGCTATACAGTGACATACACTACTTTATAATCTCTGGGAAAGAGCTGCTCATTTTTATGTTNTTGCTTGTTCTGTCAATTTAAAAACAGGACAAAATAGCTCCAGGAATTGCTGGTTTGCGTAACAGCTGTAATATTTTACATACACTGCATCTGATTTAGTGAAAAACTAACTGTCAAATTAAAATAAGAACATGGTTGTCACATAAGTCAAGAAAAAAAAATCAAGATTTATTTAGTGGTTTAAATTATATTAGCACATTAGCTATACAGTGACATACACTACTTTATAATCTCTGGGAAAGAGCTGCTCATTTTTATGTTGACTTCTCAACTCCTGCAACAATGATATCTTTATTATAGAAGCTCTCAGTTAAAAACTGGAGAGGTGATTGGGTTAAAATTCTGTCTCATTAGCTCTGATGGCAGGTAGGTTGGAACATCAGGAAACCAACATGGACCTTGATACCACAATTTACCTGTGTGTAACAACGATATGATATCTGCTTTTGCCCTCTTAGTGGATGTGAGATTATAGGCTTACACCTCTAAAATGTTTATTAAAAAGATGCAAGGATAGGTCCTGAGGAAGCAATGCATGTTTGCTTTTCCCAGCCCTTTACTTGAAGTTCCAGGAATATATGGCATGAAGTCTTTCTTAAAAAAAAAAAAAGAAAAATCCGGGCAGCTCTTCATTTGTGCCATCCCAACAAGTGTGGAAGCTAAAGGAAATGGAAGAAAGAGTTGACAAAGGATGAAAAGATGTGGCCATGAACATGCAAAGATCCTGGAACAGTCACTGGTCAGACACTGCAGCAGAGGACAAAGAATAAAGCAATGAGGGCACAACCATCTCAGAAATATGGTAGAGTGGGACGCACAGCAGTCAAAATGTCAGTGATGTTATGAAGATGAAACAGCCCTACAAAAACAAGGAGGTAGATAATATCATGGCAGAGGAACTTCCTCAAGCCATAGGGAAACCTGGAGTAAAGATCAGTCAGTGTTTCAGAAAGCCATCATACCTTACACGTGTCTATTAATTCAAGGAACTTACTGGAAAGAAAATGCTGTGATGCAGGTCCAAAATCTCGGTGTGCCTCCTGTAACTGTTTAAGGCGATCGTCTACAGACACCTACACATAAACACAGATACTCAAAATCTACATTGCTTGTACTTTGCAACACCAAGGTCATGATAAGAAAACCACTTGTTTACATCCCTGTTAGTGAAATCAATGTTTGTATGTCACAGCAATTATTTGACATCCACCTAGCTAAGGCTACATTTTTTCCTTTCATCTGCTTAATGAGAATCATGTTCATTTCTTGCAGTGTTCTTGTGTGAGAACTGTAGATCAATAATGAACAACAGTAGTTTCATGGTGGCTATAGCCAACTGCTGAGGCTTCTGACCTCCTCCCAACCCTTCTGTTGTCCAAATTCCCATAGTCAGCACGTCTCAGTTTGATTGCATTGATCTCACAGCTGCCTTCCCAGCACAGAACCATTTTGGAAGATACTGCTTCACTGGCTGACATGACGCCCCTCGGTTTAATTGAAACTGCAGTAGCACACCCAGCAGTACTTTGGTTGCTTGGTTAACTAAATTNCCCCAAAAAAAAAAAACCCCTGCAAACAAAAAAGAAAAAACCCTACTACCAAATGATATTAGGAAAGGAAGGGTCTGATTGCACACAATAACAGCCTTGTCTCTCAGGAGTGACTCAGTCAAAACTACTGGCCCAGAAACTGGTGCCCAAGTTTAAAAATTCATTCCCACCACCCTCACTAGAGATAAGTATTTCCTACAAAAATAAAGACAAAAAAAAAGAGACACTTCAAAAATTGATATATGAACTTTAAACTGATGTAAGAAACTTTACTAAATCATTCACTGTGAAACTATGTATTGAGTTTCAGCTGTAATCGGGCACACTGAATTACCTTTCTCAGACCATTTAAGCACAATAATCATAACTAAGCGATTTGAATCTCTCTCTCAGCATATCCTCTTCTACTTTTTATGCGACATTGCTATTGCTTATATCTTGTTATATAGCTCTAGTAATACTTAAGTCACTTTAAGTGACATTTCCTACAGAAACTGAACATTCAAAGACAAAACAGCTTTCACACAAGCTGGAAACACAACAGAAATATTTACAGCAGTTTTTGGTGACACGGATTTATGCAGTAAAATCTACTGCTAAAAGACATACAAAAAACCCATGCAGCAATAGTTCTCACTATTCCACAGAGTTTAATGCAGTTTCCTGTGTGAATACACTGCTGAAATAGATTGAAAGGAAAAGCTTTTCGCTGAGTTTCAGAAGAAAAGACAGCTCCTTTTGTTGTATTGGTACCAACAGAATAACACCTTAGTGACAGAAGTAATGAACAAATGGTAATAATGCATCTTTTCAGAAAACAGATGAGAGTGAGAAATATCCTTCCCCCCACACACACACCTACTGCACATATTCAGAAGAATACCTGTAAAAGTTTCCACCGCATATTAAGATCATCCAGTTGACGAGACATCTTTAAAGATGGATAAAGGTCAAGTGGAGACAGCTGGCTGGACAAATCATTCACTGTTTTAACTTTTAAGTTGATGGGAGCAATTTCTTCTCTAAAAGCCTAAAGGGGTTAGAAACATACACTTATGTTGAATCAACATCTGAGCAGCACAAAAGCCACAGTGAACTCCACATGGTGCTGACCTGTCCAGTGTGTAGCTTATGCTAAACAACTGCATACAGGTCAGTTCTTGGCAAAGAAAGTTCACTCACTTCAATATTCTGTTGTATCACTCATATCCACCTTCAGGGAAAAACGGTATGAAACTTACTGAAATGCCCATAAGCAAATTGCACCCCTAAACCAATTTAATTTATTATTTTTTGTGGTCCCGTATGGCATTAGAGCTTTTCTTTGCAAAAGGAATATACAATACACAATATACTAGGAGATTTAGCAGCATACAGCCTGCCAAACGTTCTAAAGAAAAGACGTGTTCAGTAGCTACAGTTTCCAAGTATTAAGCAGCTGACAAAAATTCAATTTAAAAACTATTATTGAACTAGCAAAGCATGAAGGAATGTATCTTCCAAGGAAAAGGAGTACAGTGTTTTACCTGATTAGAACCAGAGAGTAAAGCTGTTACAATGACTAAAAAGAAGTAAAAGGTTTATTGAATCAAATAGAACTAAATATAGTATTAGGACAAAAGTGATGCAAGTTTTAGTCACAGTTTAAAAGACGAATCAAATGTCTTTCTTGCTGTGAGCAGTTAAGTGTTCAATCCTATAAACAGCTTGATTAAACATCATGAAGAAAGCCCAAAACAACTGTAAAGAAAGTATCTTCTTTGGACAATTCAATTATTTACCTCCCTTCAAAACTCACTCTCATCAGGCCAAGGAACACAAGGAACATACTGTCAAGAAAGAAACACTGGGCTTCTGGACAGCCAGTAGGTCCCTACTACTTCAGCAGATGTTACAGTTTTTCCACAGCAATGAAAATCTGAAAGACTTTGCTTTAGTCTACTTTACAGAAAAAGCCATTAAGATATGACAAATCACTTCTTAGCATGAGAACAAGGAGCTATTCAGCATTAGTATCTTATTTCTTACTTTAGTATCTATATTAAAATATAAGAGAGGCAGGAAGAGATTCATTACTCTTCTCGAATCAACAGCAGTTTGGATATTAACTCGGCTTTGACTGCCTTTGTTTTAAAGATTTCAGTTCCATTAACCTTGAAAGTAACAACATAATTTGGGGAATGAGAACGCTTACTTGGCTATACATGAAATAATGTAGCCCTGTGAATTCACAGACTCTGTATACATAGAGAGAATATCTACAGAAACCTGGTTGCAGCCCATGGCCTTTCATTCTTCGAACACCAGCATCCTATGCTGAAGACATGGAGGGTCAGGTATACAACCCCTGGGTCTTCTAATGCTTTGCCATATTCACTCTTAAGTTTAAAAACTGAAAAGCTGTGTTTGTGAAACAGAAGCTTAGTAGTAAATGCTGAATTTCCCCAAAACAGCCATCTCCTCTATGTAGATGTGCATACCCCCACATTCTCCTGGAATCCATGATATTCACTGCACTGTACTGTTTCCAGTCAGCTTTTCTGGACAATGCTAATTATCAGAAGATATTTCTTCTTTGGGGAGCTCAGCATTACTAGGTCCCTACCCAATCCATGAAGTTAAGCAGGGGATGACTACTACCCATCACAAGCAGCCATGCCTTGGGATGCTGAGCCCTGCATGGGTGGCGCAGACCCCAGGCAGCAAGAACTGGTTTGCCCACAAGCACATTATACGTGTATGTGTTCTTCAGTTTGCAATAATCCTGATGAAAAGCCAGGCTAAAGTAATACCAAATGCAAATATTCACCCATACAAACAAAAATAGACAGTAGACGTGTTCAGTTTGTGGAAGTTAAGGAACAGAAATTAAAACTATGTATATATTTCTGCATGATTGAAAATGCACTAAATGTTTTCCTAACAAGAAAGTTACACATGATGGCCAAACAGATCTATATGCATATGTAATCCCAGCCAACACTGTGAATGAAAATGACTGAAAATGGACTTTATTTGATACCACCTTTAAAGATATCAAATATCTTTATCAGATCTTTAAAGATAAAGATATCATATCTTTATCAGATACCATCTTTAAAGACTTTACACCACGCATGAGAATTTCAGCATACAGTGTATAAATATCTAATATGACTATAGTGACTAGAATGGAGAGGTCTGACACACACACAGGCTGAATATTTTCCAGGAGTTCCACACTTACTGTAGTTTTCTCAATGTGATCTGGTAATGAATCTATGAGCAAGTCTCCTACAGGTTTCCAGCCATTCCTCACATTTTCAGCCTCCTTCAAATCAGCATCAAGGTCATCCATGGCACACTGAAGGTCTTTCAGTTTTTCTAATGCCTTGTCCACTTGCTTCTGCCAGATACTGGCACTGGCATTTAGGTTCTCCCACTTCTCTTTTACCTCTGACGACTGCTTACGCATAGCTTTGGCAATCTTCATGGCTTTCTCCTCAGGGGTCAGTTCTGCAGAGGGAAAGAATAGTTGCACTGTTTATTTCTTATTTTTGCCTAGTTAAACAGTCGGTGCTCCTGAAATACACACTCAAGACAGTAAGTCCAGTGTCAATTGATAACTTAATTCAGCAGGTACAAGGTAGAAGAAAGTCCACCTTGCCGTAACTGAAACAAACCTCAGTCACTCCTGCTGACAACATAGAGCTTGATCAGAAGACAGGAAACTATTCCTGACTTCCATATATTATGACACCCGCAAAGTAAAAGCAGCTTATTGCTGATTTGTTACTTTAGGAGGCACAGGGAAAGGAAATGTAAGATCTTTCTTCCCACCTGAAAACTTCAATAGGTAATCTTTAGACCACTTCATGTAAAAAGCACAAGGACAGTGCTTTGTTCCTGGATCTCTTACCACCACCTTTCACCCTGGCACCAGGATATCTCTTCATATTCAGTAGCAAAACCCAAGTCATACTAAGTACCATGCGGGGTGTGGTTCTGCAGTACCACATTGGTTTTTCTGTGTTAACACCAAAGTCCTAAAAGGCTGGTTTAAATAGCTTTTCCAAACCTACAAATGTTCTGTGAAGCTGCTGACTGAAAAAGAATCAAGCTTATGGTGGTCTATTTCTCACAAATTTCAGGCTTATGTGTCTAGATCCCAAACAACCCAGCAACCATGTAAATCCCATTTAAGTTAGCAAAGACAAGCTGCCAATAGTCTTTGCAATAAGAAAAGCCAAGGCAGGCACATACACAACCTCAGAATGTGATCACGCAGGAGATGATACTGATTATTTCAGTAAATTGCTTATATTGAAATCCCCAGTCCCTGCTGAGTCTGCAGGACACCAGGCAGAACTCAACACCAGCCCTCTTTGACAACCAGAACGGACAACCAGTCAGTTGGTGGCTTTGATTTCTACATACCAGTCATGGAGTTTCATCAATAAGAAAACACGATGCTTTTTCTGCACCTTCAGTTTGAGACAGAGCAAGACTCGGCCAGAAAGCTAAAAAGAAAACCCTAAAACATCCCCAGCAGGTCCTGCTGTCTACTGCCCAGAGGGTCCTGGCTGAAAAAAAATCTCATGGGGAGCTTCCTTCATCAGGGAAGAGTTGCTTCAGTAATGACAAACAAACATAGCCAGTCTCAGAGGATTCCCTTTCTACATAAAAGGAAGCAGAAGAAACTATATAATACAAAAACACGAGAACAATAGAAGGAGCAGAGACGTGACATGCACTGAAACTAAGCCTATTGGTCTTCTATTCAGTCCTATATAAAACCCCTGAAAAAGGTTTATCACAGTACTCTTGAGATGAAAATTCAAGTGTTGCCTATGAATAAATTATAGACAATCATGCAAAGATGAAAGTACCATTTTTGTCAGAAGTCAGATGAGACATACAATCTTCCATTTACTCATAAACTGTCTTTAAAATCTTTATAACTGACTAAGCTTGGAGTTGCTAATGTGGTGGAGGAGGGTGAGAGGGCAACAGACCAAAAATGTAGTGGGAGGAAAGCTTTTGTTTTACAAAGGCCAGATGAATGTCAAAGTAAATGCACAGTTATGGTTGCAAAAGTTACCCTACTATGCCTCTTGTATGCAACTGTTGTCCCACAGCACCCAATATAGAAAAGCATATTGCAAGTAATTAATACGAAATAAAATTTTAAAATAGATTCCAATTTGCCGTTGAGAAGCCACTTTTTTCCAGACAAAAAAAGTAACATGGAGTTGCTTGGATCACAACCAGAGTTTCTGCCCACCAATTCCACATACTTGTTCCGGTTTTTCTTCTAAAGTTTTTTTTCAAATCTTGTTAGCCCATATTAGTCTTGATATATGCTTAACTACAAATACTAGAAGAGTATTCAACAGCACAACCCAGATGCCATCTGGGAAAAAAAAAAACCACCAACCAAACAAAAATCAACCAACAATGCAATTATAATTTGCATTATAATTGTTGATGTAGGGAGGAGAGGGTGTTGCCCAAAACCACAAGAACCTTGCTGAGAAGTGGTTATGAAGGAGAAACAACAAACAAGGAATGGAACTGTAACCGGAGCATAGTGGAAGGCAAAGGCAATCACTGAGAGCCAACAGCACCAAGGGAAGGGAGCCACACATCCAGCCTGTGGGTTGTGGAGCACGTTTTGACCTCAAAAGAAAGAGTAATTTGAAGAAAGAGTGCAGCTGAGTGGTACAAAAGACATTTTGAGCTTACCAAGATATTCCAGTGCCTTGTTGGCTGTCATAAGCTAACACATGAGAGCACTGCCTGTGTGTACTCTGCCTGCAAAAGCAGAGATTACACCCAGGCTTAGGGACACCAGAGTGGCAAGAAGATATTGCAGAAGAGAAACTTGGAATGTAACAGCCATGAAAAAAACCTGCAATGCTTACTCGGATGCAAAGAGATACAAACTATGTATGTCGCTCTGGGTTAGAGAGAGGTGGCGGTAACCTACAATTTGCAATACTGACACACCAGAATAAAGATGAAGACCAAAGCTATGCTGTGATAAATTGCACCTTGTCTCTGGATTTGCAGCATTTCACAGTAGAATAAACTGCACCATAGTGAAACACAGTTTTGGAGTGATCTTTACCCCAAGTTTTGCAAAGAAAATATTTCTTTATGTCTTTTGTAAAGAAATAAAGCTTAAGCTCTAAGCAAAACTCTCTTTCAGAAGCGAAAATTCCTTTACACAGAAAAGAATAGCTACAAATTGCTTATGTAAAGACATCAAAGAAGTTGTTACCATAAGTAATTTTGGAATTATTCACCTTTGAGAATAATATTATTGAGGAATGAATGGGAATTCACTGCAGTCCAGTGACAAAGGGACTGTGAACAATCTAGAAGCTGCACCTAAGAAGCAAAGTTTACTATCACAGGTTCTCTCACAGGTTGAGGTATCCTATGATGCAGATATAGGTCGTGGACAACCAGACCTCAGGAGTAAAAGCTGCAAGACTGTGACTGAGGATTAAGGGAGAACCTAGTAGTGAAATACTTTACATAAGGCAATGCTGAGTTTCATTGAAAGGGGACAGAAAATTGCAGACCTATTGGAGGAAGCCGCCTCTCTGGTATCTTAAAAATGTGAATAGAGGGGACATTACATCCAGAAACTGGACTAAGTAGAAGTTACATATATGCAAAGCTGCAGTCTACCATTTTGATCCAACATCATGCAGTTGCATCATCCTTTATCTGTTGTCAGAGCCAAAACCTACCAATTCTGCATAAAAGAGTAGAATGTTGCAAGGCGTGAGCAGTTCTAAACTAGATTATTAGCCAGTTAAAAAGATCAGTCACTTGACAAAGAACACATGAAAAGCTTTATAGTAAGAGCTGAAAATCTTGCAAAACTCCTTGGCTTTCCTTAAATGTATCCACCCTGCAGATTCAGTGAGTGCTTCTTGCTCTAATAGAGGCAATAAGAAGAAAAGTGGCTGTAGCAATAAATGGATTGGATGTAGCACTTGGGGATAGGTTCGGGGGTGGTTATGGTGGTGCTGGGTTAACAGGTGGACTAGATGATCTTGAAAGCCTCTTCCAAGCTTAATGATTCTGTGACTAGAAGAGGAGAACAATAGCCTGACTTTATTTGTCTGGCCAGCTAAAACAAGGCACCTTTACTCACAAAAGAACTAATCACTTATTTGGGGATGGGAAAAGATTCCAGAATGAGTGGGGTGATGCAAGTATCCCAGCAGAACTGAAACCCAAAACATCTTTTAAGACCATTTGTCAAATCAATGTTACTGTGCAAGGATATCTACCACATAGTGTATTTGAAAAATATTAATTCATTGCAAGCCTGTTTTATTTTACAAAAGCCTTATAAGTGCTTGTAAACTTGCGCTAAAAAGACATTTACTAGGGAAACAGAGCAAAACACGTGCTTTTATGAGCTATAAAACCATTCAGCATATATTCATTTAAGAGAAATACATCTAGTATAACTTCATGTTTTCTGTCATGAAAGCTCAAGTTATTAAAGAGCAACACATTACTTCTTTTCAAGCAGAGATTATATTCTTCAAGACACTGGTTGTATAGCAGAATTGTAAATCTCAAAGAAAGTGTCTTAACAGTAAGAGTTTTCTTCTATTAGTTTGGAATTCATTTAACCAGCCTGTCATCAAACAAACCAGCACACAGAATTCCTTTTTGCTGTGAAAAAATTTTACACAGTAGTCATTGCTCTTTTGCTCCTACTTAATATAAAGTCTTCTCAATCATCAGTTTGATCGGTGTCTTCCCACCCCTTTTTTTTAATGGTACTTATTACATTATCTTCACTTCAGCAGCTGCTCAGAGTGTAGGAACAGCCTTATTCACGGGACCATCTGTTTACCAGAGAGGACAGATACTAAGTGACCTTGCAATCAGGGAAAAAGAGCAGGGAAAAAAAGTCCTCCTATAAAGTGAAAAGAAACAATCTTGATTTTACTATAAATTTTTGTCACAAAGTACTGAAAGCTCCAACAGCTTTTCTGTGTCTCTAGCAAAGACTGAGTGCCACAGAAGGAAAACTTTCAGGCCTGAATTTTACAGCATATAGTTTCCTTGCGTGCTTACATATATGGATAACACCAGTGAAGAAAATTCTTCTTGTTTAAGAATTTTAGACCTCTTAAACTATTTGGCTGTAGCAGTTTTCATTCTAAGCAACTGTCATTGATCCTTATTATGTGGCCTTGAACTAGTGATCTCTTTTCCATCTTGTAATTTCTAAAGGAAATTATGTTAATTCCCTTTTGCTTTTGCTACATTCTTAACCAAATATACTGGAACTGGAGATGATTTCATGTTCCCTCATTCTCACATGATGTCAAACATTGTCTGTTCCTCGATTCAATCAATCTTTGCAGCAAAAAACAATGGATGACACAGCACTGCACTAATTACGAAAAATTTCAGATTTGAATAGGCACAATGGTACATTATCAAACTCCCATACAGGAGATCCAAAAGCAGCGCTATCGTTGCATCATGAAGTCTTTAGCATTGCTGCAGAGAAAGCATTGTCTGAGTTTCTAACAACCTTGACAGAAAACTTAGTTCTGATGGGATGGGAACAGCAAGTTTAAAGAATAAGCAGCCACTGGTTAAACGCAGCAATTAGTCAGACTCCGAGCACCCAACCATTCAGGCATAACCCACTATGTCACCTTCTTCTCCTATTCAAATATCTGTTGCATATTTAGTTAAAACAAGCACAGTCATTTTCCTTTATGCCCACTTAGTTTTTCTTATACCAAAACTGAAAGTTCTTTAAACTAGAGAAATGTAATTAAATAAAGAGTGAATGAGAAAACTCTCTTCAGGACAAAAGACAAATTATTTCTGGTCTACAGAAGACAGAATTGCAAAAGTAGAGCAAATGAAACTGTTAACGTCATGTATGATGAATAGTTCTGGAAAAGGCCTGGAGGATGGACTACAGATAAAGACAACTGAGAACAATACCAGCAAATACACGTGCCTTTTAATAATGATTGTTGGTATTTTCCAGTGGAGGCTGGAGGTGAAGACAAAGAAGGATGAAAAAAAGAAAACAGCCTATAGGTAAAAGAGATAATTGAGTCATCCCATAGCATCTCTCTCCAGAAAACTAATGAAGATTACAGCAGTCCTGGGAACCATACATTTTTCCAGCATAACCAGTGTCATTTGTAAACATAAACAAACCACACACAGTACTTCTCACATAAGCATGCCAACATTTTGCAATAAATGGTGTGATCCAAAGCAAGTTTACAATACTTTTGCATAGTGGAAATCCACACTTTATGTTGCTCCAAGAACATAAACAAGGTATGAGTTCAGTTTTAGTATGCTCCTGCCACAATCCCCTCTTAAAGTATCACCAAACTGTCTTCTCCCAATTGCTGATAAAGGGAAAGTATCAATGGAGAGAGGATCATCACCACTGTATCTCAGTTACTCAAGGCAAGCAATGAATTAATCCTGTTTCTTTTCAAAGCATTGTGACTGCAGATTATAACACACCTTTTATTTATTCCAAAGACCAATAAAGTTTTTTTTCTGGCACTGCACATATGGCAGGTAGCTCCTCAGCATGACTGCAGCAGACATTCATCCCCTAACAGCATTTCAAAACAAAACAAAGGCACCTATTTTATTCCAAAACAGTACAAAACCAGAAAACAGACAAGTTAGGCAGCAAAGAAGATACAGCTCCCTGACTTGACAGCACCCTGTAGTGACCACACAGTAAAAACATCCATGTTCTGAACTTATTCTGACCTTCTAGGCAACTCTTCTCAGCCTTTTTTTCTCCTTCACAGACATTACATTTTCTTATTATTTGGCAATTTCCAATTTGCTTTCTTGAAGCTCATTTACAATGTTTTTGAGCTATGTTTGCTCTAGAGAATAAGAAAGGCATGTTCTTTCACACAAGGTCCTAACCTTTGACAGCCATCAGTTACTTGCACTGCTCGTGGCATAACTGGAAATTTTCTTGTGACAAAGCTCCACTGGTTTCTAGGGCCTTTTAAGCAAGGCAACAGTTAAACTTTAATAACATGCTTCCACCCAGAAAACATCCCGTATTTCAGGTAAAACTGGGACACAACAGAGCAGAAAGGTCAAGAATGAATATGACTATGTTTATATGCCAAGGTCCTCATGAATAAAAATCCCCAAAACCAACCAGTAATAAAATTAACCATTTTGAACTCAGGCCAGCCTGTTTCCATTAAAAAACCAGGCTTTAAAATCCTCTAAGTTTACACTCCACACTACTCAGCAAGTGGAAACAATTTCCTTGAACTTTACTAATATGACTCCAAGCAGACAACCGTGTGGACTCTACAGGAAGAATTTCAAGGCTTTACCCAACTGGACTAAACTTGTAGGGTAACTAAGAGATCTACTTTGAAAAGGAGAAAGATAATTACTTTGTGATTCTCTCATGGGTAACTGCCATATTTTTTCCTTTTTCAAGGAAGATCTCACTGAGAATAGACTATTTACTCTTTTCTAATGTATAAAGCAGGCAGCATTTCTATTCCCAATCATTTGTGTTTGTTCTCTAGCTATCGCACACCACTGGAATATTTTTTTCTCTCTGCTGTGCAGTTGGACTGAGTATGAAGTCTAGAGTGTGAAATCAGAAGTGCTTAGGAGAATGAAGAGGATACGACTCACCGGAAGTCAGTGGAATCATATCCAGAAACTACTTGAACTATTTTGAACATTGCTGCTTTTGTTTTAGTTGGAGCTCATTCACTTGGGACTTTTGAGAGTTTCTTCCTAAGATAAGAGAAATGTGCAGAGAAATTTTCCTAAATGTGGTCAGTGGTGGTAAGCAAAGAAGTTCAGCTTTTATTTATGTCTGAAACAGGTGAAGATACTGTGCCTCTACAAGTGTAAATAAAGTATCTACATGCCATTCACTGATACTTACTAATATATTTCTTTTATAACACAGATGTGATTTATGAGGCTTTCTATTCAATTAATAGGAGACAACAGATGGCAAATACTTATTTTTAAATGCTGTGTTTATCACAACAACCTTTGCTACCAAATAGCAGCTTTCAAAGCTAGGAATCTAATTGTCCTAAGAAAACCAGAAGTTACTGAAGTAGTTGAACAACACTGCAGACTCCCAGAAACATTCACTGTTACAATGAGAATCAGTGTAGTGGCCTGTGACAATCTGCTACGATGTTCCACTACACCAGTTTTAATGAATTTAAGGACAGAATTTCAGCAAAGCTGTATCATCAGTTCATAGAACCCTGGGGACATAAAATATGATTTCTGCTGTACTTGGTCTTTCCAATGGCCTGTAACCTTACTAACAGTATATGGATTTAGGAAGCCAGCTGTAACTATGCCATAGAGAATTATAATTAACATTTTTAGATCAAAGTTTTTTCCTATACCATGGACAAGTAACAAAAAATGCTAAAAACATGAGCATTTTTATTTCTTTAACCTGTCCATCCATGAAATTCAGCAGCTGGCTTGCTGGCTTATCAATCAGCTCCACTCAGATGCTGTGGCAGTCCAAACACAGGAAGACTGTGAAGCTTGCTTTTTTGTGATGGGGCCTCTCTACAGAAACACGGCAAAACAAAAACACAAGAAAAGACATAGGAGATACAATTAACTAGGAAAGGAGTTTCCTGGAGGATGAAGAACTCTATCTGAATGTGACAGTTACTCTCTGGTACAGTAGATGGCCAACAGAGGAAGCACAAGGTGAAGATGGGAAAGAAGAAACCAAGGCTTACTCATAACCTGATTTTACATTCTTGTCTGATTTTACATTCTTTTAAAATTCTATTTGAAATTACCAAGACCATTATAGACAATAATGGGTTATCATAAGGCATCCTATAACAAATGTTCTCTTTGGATGGAACAATAAATGTATATATGCACAGGCCCTCAAAACAGGTCTCAGTCAGGCAAGTTCAATACTGATTCTTATCAGTTTTCTCCTGAATCTGTCTCATTCCTTGCCCTTGCAACAATGTCCTCCCTGGCATGAAAAAACCTATGGTGAAGGAGAAAATAATAAAAAATATTGATTAAAAAATAATTAGATTGAGAGGTTGAAGAAAATAGAAAAGAATTTTACAACCTTTATCACCCTCAGATTAGCTAACCATTCCCCCATAAAGAGTCCTTCCCTTATACAAGTCAAGAAATAATCTCAAAATAATCTCAATAATCTCAAAACTGTGATTTTCCAATTAATGCAAGTCTGAGTTAGTAAAATAGTTTTGCTATTTGTACTACAGAACCAGCTAAAGCAATGTTCAAATCAAGACTGTATAGTATTGACTGTTTGTCAATATTTTTAGAAAACAGACTGTCAGCTTAGAATCTTTAAGCACACTCCTTCACCTTTATCAACATGGACTTCATTGAAATTAACAAGTTAACTTTAATCAACTACAGAGAACACCAGTGATCAAGAGGCTGATAGAAAATTTAAAAATTAACATATTAAAAGCAAACTAAAGCCCACACCCTTCACTGAAAACAGTTAATCAGAAGGAAAATGGTGTGTGTCTGGCCATCTTCTAGTTCAGAGATGAAGTTCTCTGGAGATTGGTGGCATCAGTTGTCAGAAAAAAATTACTAGACTCACTCCTGGGTGAAAATTAACAGCTTATTATATACACAGGAGATCAGGCAAAATTATTCAAAAGACAGCTTTTGGCCTGAAAGTCTATTAATCTACAGAAAGTGAAGGTCTGTTCTGCACAGGATGTGAGTGCCCACTGCTGGCAGCGGGAGCTTCACAGGGGTCTCTGGGAGAAGAAGTTGGGGCTGCCCTGTGCCAGGGACAGCAGACTCCAGTCAGCTTACCATGGGGCACACCTGAGGCCCTCAGCCACGCTGGTGGCACCTCAGGGAAAGTGTATTTAAGAAACAGAAAACACCAGGGGGAAGCAACAGGCGAAACAGCAGTGGGGACGCTAAGATCAGAGGAGGTGGAGCAACCCCATGGTAGGGCAGATATTCCCCATGGAGATAGCACACAGAGGCAAGGTGTGAGAGGAAAGAAGCAGAAGAAAGAAACTTCTAGGCTAACCATGGAGTCACCACCTTCCCACCCGTTCAGGCCACTTGTTGGCTCTCTGAGCGTGACCAGTGTCACAACAAGGGGACAAAGACAGGAATGAGGGAGTCAAGTTGAGTCTGTGAAAGTGGGGAGGAAATGGTTTTAACATTTGTGAGGTTTTTTCCCCACTATGAACCCACTTAGTATTTAATTATTTATTCTAAATGACAATAAATAGTTTGTTTCCCCCAAGCCAAACCTGTTTGGCCCACAACAGCAGTTTGTAAGGGACCTGCATCTGAGACCCACCTGATCCTCATCCTGACCCATGAGCTTTCTCACTCATGTTCTGCCCATCTCCTGCCTCCATTCCACTGTGGTGGAAGATGTAAGTGGATGGCTGGGAGTTCGGCTGGTATTCAAGACTAACTCATCACATGCTCAAAAAAATAAGTCCATGGAACTACTGAGTGTGAAGAAGAAAGAGGAATAGAAGCTCAGTGCACATCTATGAAGCTTCCCAGTGCGAACATAGGACTGATTTTCAAATAGGATGACTAGACCAGAGACACGCACACATCACTTGCAGATCAGGGCTGTTATTGCTATGCAGTTTACCATGGTCATCAAATTCCCTGTTAGTCTGTTCTCACTGCCACTGGTATAGCACAAAATAATAATCATTATCTTCATAATAGACTGCATAACAAGAATTTATGATGCAGCTTATCATCTGAAGTTTGGTCTTGCACTCTGCATCTAGTCAGTCAACCCTGACTAGATCACTGATATCAACTCCTGTTAGAAAATGAACACTTGACGTTGGTAACATTTTATGTAGTGGCATTGTTTGTGCTGAGAGGTTCTATGTTTTTAAAGAGAGAGAACCTGCAATTTCAGACTTCTGAATGAAAGAATGAACAAATATACAGAAAGCATCCTTATTTTTCAACTGCAAGCTTGCTTGTAATTTAGACCAACTAAAACACTGGAGGTGCCATAGAGCAAATGGGTTTGAGAGTAAAGAGAAACTGAATATTTTCAGGAGTCAGGAATTCAAAAATGAAGTTAGGCTAAGGTACCAGCTATCAACAAAGAGATAAATGCTTCATTGGCTTTAATCACCAGCTATTTAAACTTTATCACAAAGTTGAACTAGGGAATATGAAACCATTTGAAAATTTGCACAGAAATAACATGAAGTATGGCTGCAGGAAAGATTAGTTGTTTCCACTGAACAAACTTAAGAAGTTTGCAATGGAGATGTATAAGATGATGTATGGAAAGAAAAAATAACTTCCAATAAAAGCAGTTATACTGTAATTTTGTAAATTATCTACATCTTACAGCAACTGAGAGTTCTGCAAAAGCAGATTATTACATTTTCCAATAACAGTTCTTGTGTAAGTAAAAGTAAGACTTCATAATGCTGTAGCTTATATCAGAGATATAATTGTAGGACTGACAGAGATAACTTCCTGTTTTGTGGTTGTGGGGAAGTGGAGAAAAATTATTACCTTCTTGTTGGTCATCTGATATTTAGACCAATATCTCAACTATGCAAAAACAGTTTCTAGGATAGCTGTAGCTCCATTCCTTAGCAATGATTCATTTAATATCCAAATCTTTAAGATTCAGTAATGACTGCCTTTCTAAAGCTGATTTATTTTACTTCTAATGAGATACACCACCAAATATGCTTATTTCTATTTGCGGAGTAAAACTTTGCAACAGACATATGGATGTTTGAATGCAATTCCTTGACGTATTATTCTGACTACATTTAAGGTACGTATGTTATTGTGTTAAGAAAAAAGAACGGAACTATCATTAGTGTTTTGAATCAAAAACTGGAAAAGGCAGTAGAGATGTTTCTACTTTTTCCATTAAAATGTAAGTACTTCCAAAGCAGAGAAGTAACACTGGAGTCTAAAACAGTGAAATAAAAGCCTTGAGGATGCAATTCAGAAAATTCTGAGGTCTAAGCAAATAACTGGGATATAAAATATGTACTAGAAACATGCAAGTCCTTTCTCTCTTTTTTGACCCTTCCCAGAAGTATTTTCTGACCTGTTTTTGAATGCAAGCTCCTTCGTGGTTCCTCAGGCCCCTCAATTGGTTGGTCAGCAAGGAAAACTCGTGCCTGGTCCACAGCATTGAGAATGGTTTGCTCTTTATCCTTCAGTTCACGCCTCAGTGCCTTTTGGGAAAGGAAAGAAGAATGCATTTGTAACTTGACCTTGTGAACTATACAGTTTTTTCTGTTTTCATCTCTCTAATCAGACCTGCCTAGTGAGTAATAGCCAACGTTATTCAGACTGCAAGATAACAGGCAAATTTTACAAAACAGAAGCAGCAATAAATTGAGGCTGGAAAGGTAATTTCTTAGGAAATTGACTTGAAGAAAGGAATACAAGGTGATGATGGCAAGTTTTAAAAAAAGCCTAACAAACTGAAACTACTACATTAAAATTCTAATAAAAAGTAAATTTAATGGGTTTATTGCTTTTAACAGGATTGGTAAAATGTAGTAGAATGCTACAACAGACTCTTTACTTTTTTGATAGCTGGAATAACAACAAACTGCATCTACTGAGACTTCAGAAAATTACTGTGCAAATGTTAGAAAAAATTACAAATATTGTTAACATTCCTTAGAAAAAGAAAGGGAGGCTATGTCACATTTTGAGTATAATAAGAAATTTAGCAGTCAGAAACAATCTAGAAATGGATCTCTTTTAGTCTCTCTTGTTTACCCTCACATCGTATGTTTCATCAATTTCTCCTGATGACCCTTAATAAAATTTCAATCAATTTGACGTAAGAGACCTTGGATTTAATTCTCCACCATCTCTGCCACTGAAGTTGTTCAAATTGAGGCTGACAACTCAAAGATTTTAAGAGTTTGGCCCACACAGCTCATCAACTATAAGTCATCCATGGCAATCCTTATCAATATTTTTGAGAGAGAACGCTCTTAGCGTGAAATAAACCATACACTGAAATAATACTACTAAAATCATTTAGCAGTAGAGTACCTTGAGCACACCACAGACTTCCTACCTAGATTATGTTTTGGTGGTGGGTGTTTTTTTTCTTTTTTTTTTATGCCACGGGTGCAAAAATAATTTTTGGAACAGCCACTGAGACTTGCATAACTTTTTCTTAGCAATACTCAATATAATTATCCGTGTCTCTCTGCCAGTAAAGAAGAGCAGCAATGAGAATACACAGTGCAAGGACAATCAAGTATACCAATAATACTCTTGTCCCAGCAAACCTCTCTGCAACAGAACAAAAAAGAGAAACCCACTTATAAATCTGATCTTGAGCTCAAGTATCATCTGTCCTGAATGGACAAAATAAAGATTTCATTGGAAAAATCACATCTAGAGGAACAGAACAGAGTAAAAATAAGTCATAAAAAGCCCAGCAAGGAACATAAAACCTGCAATACTGAATTTGAGTATCGTAAAGATTTTTATATAATAAGAAGTACAATCATATATTTTGGTTGTTTATTTAGTTTTACAAAAGATACCTCAAATGGCTACGTAGAATGGATGTGTCTCCTTCAAGAGACAAGGATATTACTTCATTCTCCCTTTGCAATTAAGAACTAAGATAGTTAAAGCATTTGTAAGCTTTGAGTGGAGCCCAAGTTCTGGTAGAGGGAGAATTCCCCTCCTGTTGCTGGCTATGCCTTTCAGGGAGAAAATTAGGAGAAAATTTATACTAGAGTTTTGGTATAGATTAAATAAGTGAAGGTATGGCAAAAATATTCGAGAAGCATCTAAAAACCTGTCACTGAAACCTGTCCACTAATAAGCTGAACACATAGATGCAAGCATTTTTTGAGTCCTGTTGAGCATGCAGATGTGAATACAAAATGCAAAAGTGAACGCTGAACACAGAGATAATACATTTATTTTGCCCACCCTATGCTTTTGCATGTTTATAAAAGTACATTAATATTTTAAAGCTATATTGGTCGTACAAAAAGGGGCTGTACACAATTTGGGCAGTAATTCACGCTACTGTATTTCATACAACAATTATAAATTGCAAAATTGCTGTATAATTTAGGTAATGGTTTAAAATTAAAGCTTCACTTCCCTCAGGTCACTATTAAAACCAATGTCTATGGTTTACACAGTTCTGTTGCATTCGCAAATCCATTCTTACTTCCTACATAAACCAGGACATGCAAGAGTCCTGGGAAAACTAACACTAATTTTAAACATTCTTGGTTCTTATAAAAGAGGGGGGGAAAGCCCTGAAAACCTAAAATCTGGTGTGCTAATGCAGTGTCAACACAAACTGGTTTTGTAGCTGACCTTAAACCATACTAGCCAAAAATAATTTTAAAAAACCTCCTTTGAAAAAAAGTCTTCCACTGGTAGACGGACAAATGCTTACAAAACTACACTTCTGAATTATTTTATGCAGCATGAAACAAAGCAATAACTACAATCAGCATTGTAGCATTCATTTTGCAGGTGTGAGGTCTCAAGTTAGCCAACTACGGCAGGGTAACCCAGGACCCCACTAACACAGTCCTCCTCTCAGGGAAGAGAACAGAAGCGTTGCCTCCAAGATTTTCAGCCATGAGCCAGTGATTTACTCTCCATTTTGATTTGTTCCTCTTTTATTGACTGTGAAACATATGTTACTCCCTTTATAACTCGGGAAATTATAGACCATTTACTCTGTTATACCAAGATAATCAAACCCATTTGCCCTCTCTTCATTAGAGATATATCTGATTTCTAATATAAAACTCAACTCTTCTTGTAAGATAAGATTTTTAAAGGAATTCGCCTAAACCAGGGCATTACAAAATTTCTGTTGGGAATGCTTTTCAGCTGAAGTCTTTTCCACTCTTGAAAAATTAAAAAGCTACAAAACTTTTGCTATTGTGATTTTTTTACACTGTTTAGTGTATCCTGAAAGCACCTATTTCCTCCAGTTGCACCTTAAAATTATTTTTTGAGCATAGTAAGTGGACTTCCGAAATTACTCACTGTTAATTTACAGTCTCCTTTTCTCTTTTGAATAGCACAGACTTGTATAGAACAATTCACGGAGCAGATCTGCTTAATAGTTCTAACAGATGAAGGCAAAGCTAATTTCAAAGAAAACACATGGCATGTTTCTTAAAAACAGAACATATTTAAATCAGGTCTCATTATGCACTCTTTCAAGGAAGTAAAGATGCATATTATTGTAACTCATACCAGTTTAGCACACTGTAGCCTTATGTGCCAATCAGCAGCTCCTGAAGCATTTAATTACTTACTCATCTTTATTCTGCACCCAGTGCTTGAAAAACTCCTGTTACTTTTATACACTAAAATGAAATGGAAAAAAGTAACCCGTGGCACATAATAGGATGGGAAGAATAAGCAGAATGATTGAGTAAACTCAGAGTGAGATGAAGAATTGTTTATAAAGATCGCAGAGATAAAGGTTGTGACTGAGTCTCTGCCAGCTGTCTCCATCGCTAAAGAAGGAACTAGAAAGAAAATAAGCATAGCATGTTTAAAAGCTGTTCCTCTCTGTCAGATACTATTTAATGTAACATATACACATAAAATTTCAAAAGTGTTTTGGTCTCTGCACACATCTCTCTCTAAAAGTCAGTTTTATAATATATCTACTCTAGCTGATGTAGAAAATATTCAAATAAAGAACTATATTTAATTTGAGATGGTGCATTTACCTTTTACTATCTCATTCTAAATCTATGTGGCAAGGGAAAACCCAGGAGAAAAATGGTGCCTAATATACTAACCATTAGTACATGGAGACACAAAGACACATGTAGTACATGGGACTTTAAAGATGAGACCGAATCTTACATGTTCTGATAAATCAGTGACAAACAGTGACCAACATTAGAATAGGGAAAGAAAAGGAAATATCAGGGGGCGGGGGGGGGAGGCGGGGGGAGAAGAACAGGAAGCTGTTTGCTCCCATAATAAATATATATTGAGTATTTTGGGTTTATTTTTTTAATAGAAGAATCTAAACAGACATCCCAAAAAGGACCAAAGAGAAGTGTCAAAGGCTGCATTTTTCTAAATTGTCTCAGTTTACCGTTCACAACTTGCTGTCTCTTTTGCTGTAGTGTCAATACAAAGTGTGCAAATAGGGTGTCAACTACAAGGGATTAATGTAAGTGTAGACCTGGAAATCACATCTATGGCAAATTCCTCCTTTTTGCCTGTATTCACAAGGAAACTAAACTGACAGGAATATAAAAGCACAGATATGGGCAAAAGAGAATTAGACTATGCATGCTGGTGATCTTTTACCAGAGGCAAATAAATGTTAGTTTACTTAAGACTTTCCCTTTGATTTATCAAAATAGATGCTTCAGGCCAGAAATAGGGGTACTTTTACACCGAGACTTTCTTGTCCTTTGATAATTTCCCTTCCCACTCTGATCTCTGGAAGAGCACATGTGCTCATGGCTACCCACCGAAAATATCCCCCACCTCCAAATATGCATTAATAGACATGCATTACATAAAATAATCATTTAAATCATCTCTCAGTGAAGTACATTGCAGTAGTACAGCCAAAGAGGTAGAGGAAGGAATATGCTGTATCAGACTCAGAGACAAACACAAAGCTGTTACTGACATTCTAAAAATCAATAACCAATACACTGACAATCTCAAACTGCATCTGTATGTTCCTGTGAGACACTTTAATACAAGGAAGGGTTACTGACTTTCTTCTGAATTTGTTATAGGTCAAAACCAGTAAGGCTACACAAAACCAGTAAGGTTACTTTGTCCATTTTCATCTAACAGCATTTTAAAAACAGAAAAAGATGTTTTGAAGCCTGTTTGGAAAAGCTACACTTAAAACAATCTAGCAGAGACTTTGAAAGGCCTCCTTTGTGCACTAGAAAAGAATCCAGTACTACAGCACAAAGGCACAAGTAAGCTTAACTGTCACACAGATTGCTTTAAAAAAGACAGTAAAAAGCTATTCTTAAATTAAAGAGCACAGGGCTACGCTTTTCTTAAAAATTAAACTAATTTTTTTTTACACAGTATTTTACCAAGAAAGAACTTCTTCAGTCTTTTCTGAAGCAAGAACTACAAGTCCTGCATTTCTTAGAGATGCTACAGGATCTAAATACAACTAGAGATGAAGGGAGACACTGCTTAATTGAGCAAAGGTTACAAAAAAGGAGGCACAATGATGTTCATTAATATGTCTTCCAGCACCACTAATCTTATGTAACTTGATTTCATATTTCCTAGTCCACTGAAATGAGACTTTGTGTTTCTAGGTCAATGATAACCAAGACTTGGTTGCCCAGAGAAGTTTGGAAGCTCAACAGAGCATAGGGATTGGAAAACATGGAATGCCTGAAGGCTTTTCTTCTTTTCTTCTTAAAATTTATTTCTTTATATTGGGGGTGGGGTTTGGTTTAAATGTGAGTTGGAACTGTGTTGGGGGGAAAAAACCCCACATCACGCATTCTTGAGCTAATGTCGAAGACATTATCATAAAAAAAAATTTTTAAAATATATTACTATTTTCTTATTATTTTCTTAACAAAAAAGTGAAAAGGTAGACTTCAGTGTGCTAATGTGAATTCTCTACTGAACTAGCTACTGAAATCCCCAGAAATAAAACCATTCTGGCCAGCTGAACCCTTTTGTGATGGGTTTGCTACACAGTGCATATCCACTGAACTTGCTTTGTAGGATCTTTCTCCCTTCTTCAATAAAGTAATTTTTTACATTCAACCCTTACTTTGCATTTCACTGTACCATGAGTACTAGAAAACTATTGTATAAACAATAGAACAAAATCTGCTACAATATGCTTATTTTTCTCATCAAGCAAGTTTCTAATATAA
Source organism: Machaerirhynchus nigripectus (assembly GCA_013397975.1). Lineage (NCBI taxonomy): Eukaryota > Metazoa > Chordata > Aves > Passeriformes > Dicruridae > Machaerirhynchus > Machaerirhynchus nigripectus. The sequence continues at coordinate 481,822 of VZRQ01006437.1, read as the reverse complement.
GTGAACATATTTTGCTTAAATCCACTGTAATAAGACAGCTAAAAAAGGGCATGAGAATCATTAAATTTGATGGCTTGCATAAACTACACAAAAGCAGTAGATTAAAACAGTCTTGGTTTACATTGCTATGCACACAAAAAAAATGTTTTGAATGGAGCGTTTAGAAAAAGATCTGTTTAACATACCTAATCAGAATTTAATACAAGAATTCATACAGATTGTACCCCAGAGACAGCAAAAATGCCTGAATCAGTGTGGAGTCTGAAAGAGGAAGAGAGAGGGAAGCTGTTGCAGCTTTCCACTCTTCATGTGGAAAAAAAGTATTTACTTTTACACAACAGCAGTAATCACCCTACTAGCAGCGGAACCAATTGTCAAATGCCAATCTGCCAGTAAAAACACATTCAGTTTTACATCAAAAGGACTACAGTGTGCTTTTGGTGAAGGAAAACTAACCCCACCAAACTCTACTATAGAAACATAACAGCTATCTGATATCAACAACCTTGGAAGACTTGACCTCTTTTTATTTCTTTTTAATTTATTTTATAGTATTTCCTCGTGACTCTGAGGAAAGTCATGACTAGGTTTCCAGGGCTGAAAGCAAAATGAGCATACAACCTCTGGCTTGTATTTTTCCTGGAGAGGACTATTCCTATGAAGACAGGATGAGAGATTTGGGATGTTCAGCCCTGAGAAAAGAAGGCTCCAGGGAAACCATATTGTACAGTACTGACACCCTTCCAGTACCTAAAAAGGGCCTACAAGAATCTGAAGAGGAGAGGGTTCACCTGCTTTTACTCACTGGTTAAACTTCTACACACTTCTGACAAAATGAATTGTCAGTGATTATTAGGGCAATTCTCCATTATCTAAGGTGGACAGAATTAGAATAAATTCCGCTATCCATGCAACACTGGGAAAAACACATCAGATTTTCATGAAGAATTCATCCAAATAAGACACTCTCTGAGGATTCTGTAAACCAGTAGTGTCATCACAGGCATTTTCATACATCTCTGATCGACAGAAGGAAGGAAGAGAACTAACCCTCTCTACTTGCTCCATTTTTCTTATGCCTGTCTCCCCAGACTCTGCTCCTGGCTCCTGTCAGAAACAGGACAACTGCTTACATGAAATTTTGGGGTGAACCAGAACCTTTATGCTAAAGTATATGAGAACCAGTGTCCAGACACAGGGGACTGACAACCAGAAACCAGCAATGATAAAAAACATTTTAAATTGTCTGCCAAAAAAACCCCTGAAAAACTCCATAGGAAAAGATCGCTGTACAATGCCAAATAAAGCATTGCACTGAGTCTATTTCAAAGGCATTTAAAAAGATTATATCATCTAAAAAGCAACCTTCAAGACAAGGCAATATACCATCAAAATAAGGATCCTCCCATTTCAGATTAAACTCTTTTTCAGAGCTGTCTGCAGAACAGAAGTTACATTTCTTACACACTCTTCAAAGCTGTACCTCCTTTGAAGAAGCAAAGGAAATTTGTGTCCTCAATGCTAACTCTAATTAGCTTCAAACTGTGTAACTGTGCACTGCACAGTGTATAACTGGGTAGCTTTGGATAAGAGTTACTACTCAGTTACATAAAACCCAACAAATGACTTTATGATGGAAACACTGTCTTTTGAAAAGCATCAAACTCCATCTTTTCTCCGTGGGTAGCAACTCGTAGAACTTCTGCTTTTTATGTCAGGAAACACTCACAGAAAAAGGGGGAGGGATAAAGAACACACAAAAAAAGCATTGTTCTGTTTATGCATCCAAAACATGTACTGCCTCCAGCCTGACACAAGACACACAAAATATCTGCTGCATAATAAATGGCTTATTACTTAATTGAGCAAGAGCCCTCAAATATCCTGTTAGCACTGCCTTTTTCCCTGCACCCCCACCAGTAAGCATCTAGCTCTTCAACATTACAGAAACATTCCTTTCTTTGCTTTCTGGCAACAGGCTGGCTTGGGTTTGCTTAGGCTGTGTGATTGCTGAGCACCAATGAAATGCCATTAGATTCTTGCTTCAAACTGAGATGATGCCACCCTTCACGTGTTGGGTGCTGCCTTGTTGTTAAGAGCAGTTAAATTCAGGTCACCTTTTGCTCATTTTGTGTGATTACAATTTCCTCTGCATTTCTTCAAAAAACTGTCAATGGGACAAGTCAAATATGTGTGGTACCATAAGCTACTTCACTGTTAAATGGTACCTACTGTATTAATGCAGAGGTCTTGAGAAAGACTTTTAATAATTACAGTTCAAACTCAATACACTCAAGAGCAACTCTGCGATCTGCAGCACTATGAATATTCATTCAATATGTAAATATAGGATGCACTTTGTGAGCATGCCCACATCTCATGAGAGGTTTCCTCTACGTCAGCCTTAGTGCAAGGGTACATCAGCATCCTTGCCAATGAATTGTGATCACCAAAACCAGTAATGAATGTACTATACGACATCACCTATAAGTTATAAATAATCAGATCACTGCAAAGAGTCTCAGGAGAGCATCTCCTGTATGACAACTGCATAAGGGGAGGAATATTCCCCTCTGCAAGAAGAAGCACAGGCAACAGAGCCCAGCTGAATACTGAAGCAGAAAAAATGCTGGGACCAGTTGCAGTGTGAGGCTAGCTCTAGTGTTCCTGTTCTGTATGCATGCATGCGTACATGAGAGAGGACTGCTACTGGAAATCCTTTCAGAAGCAGAAACCCTGTCAATGTTAATTACTCCTCTTTCTTTCTTAGAAACAGTCGCTTTGGTTTCCCTTTGGAAGCAAATGGTCCAGACAGACAACTGAATAATCACCAGTCAACAAACCATCTTCCTCACCACAGTCCGCTTCAATCTCCCTCGTAGCTTTTTGCGCTCAACTCCTCCACTATGGCTTCCCATTTTCAAAACTATCTAAAATGACAGCATCTTTGTAAAGCTGATACCACACAGTTTGTTCCTGTGACATGACAGGTTACACTGGGTCTCTGCTTTGGGTCACTTCTCCAAAATTTTCTGTCTCTGGATTGCGTGCTAGTATAGCTAACATCTGCTCACTAGAGAAAGATTACTGTAAAGCATCACTGAAAAAAATAAGCAGTGTTTGAAAGAAGAAATACTCTACTTCAGACAATTTTCCAGGCATTTATGAGAGAGACATGAGGAAGGAATACACTAAGGGCAACATAACTTTCCCTTCTGCTTAAGTCACCTCCTTCAGCTCATTTTAGTTGCCATCAGAAGTTAGAGGAACATGAAAACACAGAACTTGGCACCTATGCCATATCTGTAAAACCCAATGGCATTTAAGAAGAAGAAAAAAAAAGACAAAAAAGGCAAGCCCCAATTGTAATATTTCACATATCCTATGGCACAGCAGCAATGCAGCAGGCATCACAACATAGTTGCGGTGGGATTGGATTTTTTTGGGGGGGGGGGATGTGAGTTTTTTTTAAGTAGCAGAGAATTTTCCCTCATCATGAAACACACAGAAAATAAATAAAAAATAGATTTCTGCTGGGAGTTTGAGCTCCTTGTCAAACAGGGGACACCCAAACTTGTCACAATATGTAATAGTCTGTGTTGCTTTATTAGTTCCGTGTATGCCTCTGCAAACCAAACTTGCCCAACACAACAGCCTTGCTAAGTCTTCACATTTTCAAATAGATGATCTAACAATGTATCAATAAAACAACAGAAAATCCATCTGGACCTGTAAATTCAACTAAGGAGATAAGCAAAAGTAAAAAAAAAAAGGAATATGGCTGCTTTCAGACAATCCTCCCAGTAAGAAACTAGAATTAAAATACTGCTGGGCATTCAGTATACATACAATAGTACAAAACACTGAGTAAACCCACTTGAGAATTGACAATGTTTTCAAAATAGTGTTCCATCACCCAGTTACAGGGTTGTGCCCTCCTCCTTTCCAACTGAGTCTGCTATTTGATTTTAACAATCTGCTTGGGGTTTTATTCAGCAGAAAAAGACTGACATTCAAATAATCCAGGCAAAGTTCCGCAAAATATCCATGGACAATGAGGGCAAAACTTGGCCTTATTTTTACCCATTGTAAATTATTTTAATAGCTGTTCACATAAACGACATTCCTTGATTAAAAATAATTCTATAAGAATGATTGTTAACCCGGAAAAAAGAAAAAAGGTCATACTGAAACTTACTGCAAAAGTTGTCATAAACCATTTTTTTGGGATGACTACAACGTGGCTTTCTGATTATGAGAAAAAAGTAATTTAATATAACTGACAGTGATTAGGGGTCAATTAGAGAAAGATACTAGCACTTAAAAGAATACTTCTGTGAAGCAGGGCTATTTAACTCAGCTCCACAATTACTTTCCAGTATAGGGTGGACACATCAGAGAGATCACAAGACAGACTTATTACTCATGTTCACTCACTTCATTTCCTTTCTCTGCTTTGTTTCTCCGTATGACAAGCTTTTTTATTTGTAGCTCTTCAGGCAAAGAATTGTAATATTTTACATACAGTAGAACCAGCATGCATTAAACAGGATTTCTTTTTCTTTACAAAGAGAATTTGAAACCACAAACAATTTCTCATCAAGCAAAAAAACAAAAACCAAAAAAAGCATAGAATCAAATTGGTATTTTTAGTCCTCAGTACTTAGAAACAAGCTCTATGCCGTGGCAAAGTTACCTAATAAAGGTATGAAGAAAAGTAAAAGCATAAAACGCTGAAGGTATGAAGAAAAGTAAAAGCATAAAACGCTGAAGGTATAAACAGTAACTCTGAGAACACAGGGAATGTCTCAAAACCAAAAACTAGAATTGGTTTTAGTGACTGGATACCAAAGAATATTTCAATACATCTGCAACAACTTCCCAGAAATGTAAATTGTCAACTTAAAGCCTTTTTAAAAAAAGGTGAAAACATGCAAATGCAGCAAGACACCTATATACTGCTCTCTTTCCCAAGAAACCTTAGTGAAAAGTGTACACCCCAAATACAGATTTTTTTAAAAAGTAAAGGAATTTCACTTATTTATTGTATTTAGTTCATAAATACTGTATTTAGCAATAGGGTGAACTAGCTTCAGTACTTTTAACTCTGAAGTCACTGCTTTCTTAGAAATCTCTTCACATTTTTCTACAAGTATAACCAAAATGCAGTAAGCATGCTTACTTGGAGTATGTAGAAATTTTCAGGCCACACACATCATCTAGTACCCAAGCTGTTTTTCCAGAACAGCATTAGCAATGTGATTCACATCTGGCCTCTGTTCTTCAGTTTTCTCTCCAGGAAGAAAAGTGCCTTTGTTATTACAACACCATGGGGTTTTGTTTATTTGTTTGTTTTATATACTGTGCTCTGTTTACCACTAGCCACTCCTTCATGGATCTAGCATTAAGATAATAACTTCTTCCTTCTTTTCCAGTGTTGCTGCACAAGCACCATGAAAAGCAGAAGTAGGAAGACACAGGTGAAAAAAGAGTTTGAGAAACTGCAGCCAAGCAACCATGCTCAGTGGACTAAGAATCTTGTAGCAGCCAGAAATGTCAGAAGGCATTATCTGCATGATCTTACAGAAGAATACAAGATCGTCAGAAAATCATCCCAAATGAGGCTGACCTATTGAAAATGAGTGATTTCAACCAAGCATGACTGCTTTGTAGCAGTCTATGTTTCAGTCAAAGCCTGGGGACTTTTTCTACATCAAACACTGAGGCTCCTGAAAGTGTCCCTACCCAGTGTGATGGCAGGCGCTGACCACAGCACTGATGTCAGCATCAAGTACTGCTCAGTATCTCTCTGCTTCAAAACCTGAGATAGAAAAATCATGTGCACAGCATAAAATTATCAGATATCATTGAAAATTTTCTAAAAATTATACCCTACCCTTCCCTTGCATTTACTTGATGATGAAAATATTTTCACAATTAGTCTTCTCTCTCCTTTCAGAGCATCAAAATGTTATAGTTTCAGCATTTTGTCCTGTTGGAGGGATTCTTCCCTGGCTTGAACCTTATCCGTTCAAGGTAGTGAATGCTTACATAAGCTTCCAGCCTCTCTCTTCTGAGGCAGATCCATCATTCAAAATGAAGATGGAACCACAAAAGAGAAAATGTACGAATTGCTGTTATTTAAAAAATAGAAAGAAACAAGAAAGATTTCATATCAGGTTGATTCCAAGGTAAATACACAGACTGTATAAAATCTAGAACAAGGGGAAAAGAAATTTTAGATGACCTGCAGTGATATATAACTATAAAATGATGTATTTGTTCCAGTAATTTCTTTAAAACTATCTAATTTACTATTCTTTCTTCTATTACTGCCATTATTAAATTCTTGCTGACCTGTTACACCACTTAAAGAAATGTATACTAATAAAACTAATGATTGATTCAATTATTCAAGTCTCTGTTGGTAGTGAAAATTTTAATTTAGACCCAAGTAAATCACACAGTTATAAAGTATGCATTTTTAATGACTGTTTATAAAATGATAAGCATAGTCCTTTCATTAATCACAATATTTTAAAAATTCTTCTAGCATGTAACTTGCAAACTAGCTGTTTCAAGGGAGAGGAAGTCTGTGAGGTTTTTTTTTAAATCTATTCTATTACCTATATTAGGAATTTTAGACTAAAAATTCCTTAGCAACATAGATATAATGCATAAAAATGAGTCCAGCTTCAAACAAAAGGGAAAATAAATGTATTAGAACATTTTTAATGATTTATGGCTTTGGTTCACTCTCTCTTAAGCTTATAAATATTGTTTACAAACACAACAATACTATAACACTAACTAGGAAATATCATTGGCATATTGTGTTATACCATCAAACATTGATACAGATTTTTTTTCTCTCCATTTACACATTCATTTAACCAGAAAGGTCTAAAAGATTATAACGCTATCATAAAGCACATGAATTACCATTAGCAGCAGCTACTAAGTTCTTTGAGAACTTCTTTGGAATGTTGTCTCTCACCACAAGCTATGCTTGTTCATTTAAGAACAGCCCCCTGTGGCTAGAAGTTCAGAAGAACTATGCTGCTTTCCATATCCCCTCAAAATCTGCCCTACAGAGAAACAGGGATATATGTATATAAAAAAAATAATATATATATAAAAATATATATAGATATATATAATAGATATAGGGATAACCAACAGCAGCCGCCTAACATTAACACAGTCATGTGTCAGTAACAGCATGGCATCTCAGACTACCAAAAACTAGAGTTAAGACTGATCTTCATTCACTGCAGAACCAGAAGAGGATGCTCATGTCACAGAAGTTACTGCATTTGTATTGTCTATTTGGCAGAGTGGGCTACAATGTTTCACATCCAGTTAATAATACAGTGCTTGAAACCACGTTAGGAAACAGCATCTTCACTACTAGCCCTGACATAATGCTACGTTATCATTAAGCAACAAGATAGAAAGGACCCTCAAGAGAAGTTAGGTTTTGTACAGGATGCTTTTAAAGTGTCCTCACACATTACAGGGGAATAAATTATAAGATGACCACCAGGCATGTAAAATAACTCATTAGTAGTAAATGTGTGAGGACAACATTACACTCCTTCCAGAAAGGGGTGCCTAAAGAACCACCCCAAAACCAAGACACAAACCAAAAGAAACCCAACCCCCACAACCAACAATTGCTTTGTCGAGCAAATATTTTCTATCTTAATTACATCATGCTCATAGAATTCAGTAACCTACTGATTAAAACAAAGTAATCCCAGTAACTCTCAGGAATCAGGCATAGCACTATATAGAGGAACTGTACTTGTAACTTAATACTGAAGCTCAGGGTACCCCGAGTCTTCTGATATGGACAGCTACTGATGAAACATTAAATGACACGAGGAAAGGAATCATGTTACTGGCCTCACAAGATGAGCATTCCGGTTCCAAATCTGATTAAAAGAAAAAAAACCCATCTTTTCCCCAAAACAACTAACCCTGGATGAATCTGTAAGTGGTAAGGACCCCCAGCAGCTCAAAGTGTAGGAGTGGAAACCCTAGACCCAATATAACGCCTTTCTGAAGCGCAACACTGAATTCACTTTGCAGGAATCACGTTAGCAAAAACATAACCTCCAGCACCTTCCCTAAAAAGAAAGATTCAAATTTTAGGTTTAGCACCCTTTGGCATCCAAAGTTGAAAGACCAAAACTTCAGAGAAGAAAACTGCTTCTAGTAACATTCCTAGCGGTTTCCCAGCCCCACAGACTAACCACCCTGGAGGAGAGAAATTCACTGAAACCCAGGTCAGAAGGTACAGATGTGTGGTAGCTCTCTAGGAACAACTATTAGCTACGGTTAAGAGTTCTTGGAAAGAAAACAGAACAAAATACCTCCTGGGAGATTACCTTGCCCATTAAACCAGTACCTACCTTTGCATTCTAAAAATGCAACAAAACAGAAATGGGAAAACTAAGAAAAAAGTATAAGAAAAAGCAGAATCCCATCCTGTCCCCAATTTTGTACATACATTTTGAAACTTAGCCTTTAATCTCTAGAATCTGCATGAAAACAGCGGTGGGTGGCTGCCATGGAAACAAAATTTTTCCAATTTATTGCTGATGTTCCTAGGGTGGATTACTGACTGCAATAACAAGGGATTGAGGATCCAATAGTTCAGGAGTTAACTGGAATAAATATTCTTCTTCCCAAAGAGTCTGCCTGCAGCAGCAGGAAGCAGGATCTAGATTAAGATGTTCTTAACAGAAAATAAAACAGATTCTTCACCAGTCCCTGTCTGGAAATGCAGTCAGTTTCAGTGGTAACAGCCTCTCTCTGATGTATATTTAAGAACTGCATCATAAACTAATGCTTCCATTCAGTTTCTCCAAAGCAGTGATGCACAAGGGACTCTGCCCACTGAGAACAACAAGATGGAAGAAAATAAAACTCCCTAGTGTTTGCACAAAATTCATATGGAAAAGTCTCAGTTATATAAAAAGGTTCTTAAGATTTGCATTAATCCCTACAAGCTCCATTCCACACCTTGAATGACAAATGAACAACCTTGTTAAATAAAGTATGTCTCTTCTTAGTGTTTCTTCTTCTCTCAGATCACAGTGAAATCAAGGAGACCTGAGCTGGTTTTGTGACTGTACTGAAAGAATCTCAAACTGGTGTTAAATGAGGAAGTTATGAGGAGGACAAATAGTTTTCAGCTCTGTCTAATACAAGCTATGAAAGCTCCTGAAAAAAACATGGCAGTGGACACTGTATTATTGTGGCTCTCTAGCAGCACTCTCCAGTTGAAAAAACAGATTCACTGCGACTGTGCCAGTGTTTTTTTCCTGGCTCTCTGCCTTTGGAAAAACAGACCTCAGCAAAAAACAATATTTGCATTCAGAGAAATGTCCTGTCTCATTTCCTTATACCAATCCATCTCTGGGATCCAGTGAGGGAGCTCATCTGTTGACATATCGTCCTTAGGTTTCAGGTGGTACCCAGCTTTTTTAAATGCAATTGAAACACTAATTGATCTTAAAAAAAAAGCATACACAAATTGAAATCGATGAGCATTTTTCTGGGCAGCTGCAGCTTATAAAAAAAAGGTCTTAAGGGGTTCATTGCCAGGTCCCAGAAGTAATTTGCTTCATATGCCACTGCAACCAAAAAATAGCCAATGAAATATTGAGCATCCTCAGAAAGGACAAAACAAAAACCCACTGTTTTACTACAGTATCAAACATTGCATTGATGCAACTTCATCCTAAGTATCACATGCAATAGCAGTCACTTCAGCTCCCTAAGGATATAGTGGAGTCAGAAGAACACAGCAAGATGAACAACACAGGTAGCTAAGGGAATAGAGTAGCTGTCTTATGGGTAGAGATTAAAAATCAGTCACTAATATGCTTGTGCTCCATCACCCTCCCTGGCTGTGCTCATGGCTCACCCTTGAAGGTCAGGCCACAGCCAGTCATGGTATTGCAGCTCAAGACACAGGAGTGAAACAGATGTCTGATACACGCCAGTGCACCAAGATGTTACAAGATTTCGTAAGTTGTAGATGGGCTACTACTAACAATGATGAAACCAGAGTGGTCTTTTGTGAGGTGAAATAAAACGATACCATGGGAACAGGCACTCGACTCGCTGCAGCCTTTTAAGGACAAAGAGGCTGATTGCTGTGCTGTTTCTGCAATGTAAGCCTAATTTATGACACAAACACTCTCCTACACAGCAATGTCAGAATGACCTCTTAGAAATTTGAGGATATCTACAAATCTTCCTTTATTCAGTGGTTTGAAAAAGACCCAGCGAGGTCCTAAAAATTTATATGGGAGTCTTTGATTAAAACAAATGAGACAACGATTCCTCAGCAAAGAGCAGCATGAGTTGTATACATCAAAATGATATTATTAGAAAGGCAACCCCACAGAAATGTTTCATTTATTGTACTGGAAAAGTGTTTATGAATTGTTTTTCCCACAGTAAGACAACCTGCTTTACTCTGCATTAGTAACAGAATAATTTGTCCTTTCATTATCCAGGTTATTTATTATTTTAAGTACTGATCTGTTGCAACTTCCCTGACTTATCGCAAGACAACCACACTTCTGGGAACAAGATGAAATACAGCCAGAAGAAACAATTTTTTTGTCAAAGTTAAAAATATACTGCACTGGCACCCTAATTTAACACGTCATTCTTTGTGCCATGCTTTTGTTTACACATCATTCTTCTGGAGAAAAAGCCCAGGAGAGCAGTGACACACACCTGAATCATTCATGTAACACAAATAAGTTTGAGTAAATCCTTAGTGAACAATGGATTTAAGTCTGTCCACTTGAGAACCCTCATTTTACTTCAGGCATTAACTAAACTCCTGTAACAAAATATTCCCACCCACAATTTCCACCTCTTCCGCCTAAACACACCACAAAGAAAAGTCTCAGTTAAAGATTAATGAGTTGTACTGTCCTTGAGGAGTACAAATTCTTGGTTTAGTACAATAGTGGATTTTTTTTCACCCATAATCAACATTCAGGAGTCTCAAATAAGCAAAATTTCAAGAGTTCTTAGAAAACTCTTACCCCTTACAAGTTTACTTAAGGAGCTGTCAGGTATGAGTTTACTCAGGAGCTCTCAGTAATGCTGACTGACTATTGAGAAGGCTGTTCCCCCTCTTGATAGAGCACGTAGTTTTTGAAACCACATCCTCACTTCGAAGAGCCACTTCACAGCAGCCTGGTACATATTGCTCAAGCTCCTGCTGCCATCACATCCTTGTCCATCAGACCAAGTTGCAGCTCTTCCTCTAAGCAAGAGGCTGTACTGATTTTCCACTTCCAACCATGGATCACTTAATTCTCCTTTCTTACCCCCTCATAGCTCACATCTTAGTCAAAATTAATATTTCAGCAACCACCAATTAACTGACCAACCAGTTTAGCTGACCACCTCTAAGCAGTACAGATTTTGTGTGCTTTGTCTTGTGTGATGAGTAACAAATTAATAAAGCCCTTTCTAGGCCATAATTAAGAGCATAGCCTAAAGCAGCACCAATACCATAATGCTTCTCTTTTCATTCTTAGATTTAGTAATTCCTAATATGGAAGCAGATTTTAATACAGAAAATATCCCAGAAAAACAAATCTAGCATAATTAAGTAGGAATTAATTTAAGAATAAGCCCATTGCCCAAAGTCAGACAGGCAAACTGAAAGAGTGAAGGAAAATTTAAGGCTAGAAAATTATTTTTTCCTCACAGACTTCTCCCATTGTTAAAGAGAATAACAGAATTACAGGAACCCTGAAGGGATAACTACACGCAGAAAATAGTTTCCAGTTGGCTATGGTAACACTTTTGATTAAGTGAAAATAGCTAAGTAAAACAGAAAGAAATACTACAACTTTCATTATTTGATTACTTTAACAAAACAAGTCTCAAACATGAAATACATAGACAGCAAGCCCAGAAAGTTTGAACAGTATCTAAAATATTAATGACCTATCCATAGATATAAAATTATCAATCAAACATTCACAGGTCCTTTGCCAATTAATTCTGAGCTCAAATGAAGCTAAGTTAAGCATCTCTTTGATCCAAGATCCATGCATTATTTAGCATTAGCTAGACATTTGTTCATTTATGCAGACACATGCCAACAGGATTTATGCAAGAGGGTACCCATTTCTGCTTAATTTGAAATGTCCTGGTTCTCTCTCTGAAATATAAACCACAGTGATTTACAGCTTTTAGGTAGTCTTTGTATTTTAGTGAAAGCACACTTTTAAAAAGCTACAGTCAGAAACTCTTCTAGTGGAAAAATGAAATATATAAAGCTCTCAGTGCATCTCCAAAGAACAAGGTGTCAGCATATGCACTGCCTTCTCTTGTACACACGGGTGACTCTAGGTATTTCCACATGCACAAAACCAGCCCACTAATTTTCCCTGGTACTTTTGCAGCTATTCTTTTCTGGCATATTAAAATATGCACATAGGGGAGGATTTTTGAGGGGTAAAGGCTGGAGGGAACAGGCTTGGGGTGGTATTTTTGGTTTTTGTGTGTTGGTGTGGGGCTTTTTTCATGGTCTATGTAGCTGACCAAAATTTGCACCACACATATTAAAATCCTAAATACATATTTATAAGGGAAACTGGTAAAGAAAAGAATGAAAGGTAAACATGAACTGCTAAGAACTAGCAACAGTAAGAAATTGCAATTTTGGAAAAAAACTGGAAATAAATTCTGAAAAGGTAGGTGCCTTCAGTTTCTTTTCCCTATAAACCATTCCCTGTGTCCCACACTTTGGAGTGTGAATGTAGACTCAGTTATAGGTACACTCCATATGAACAACTTTTCAGCTCAGGTACTGTTAAACTTTCTCTCAGTTTTCCAGCATTCCCAAATTTTCCAGCATTCTTGGGACTTCTTGCTCCACAACACCTCTCTCAAAGACATTTTGAGAATAATCAAAATAGGAAATTCATGCGCCATTGTTTAAGCTTCCTCTTGGTCCGCCCCCTGCAACACAGAGCAACACAACACCCAGACTGGATGCACTCATTGCTAGGCTGCACTAGTACATGATAAGAGTATGAACTACTACAGATGATGTAAGTCTGGCTGAACAACACAAAAAAGAGTCAAAAAAATTATAAATATTTGCCACATCCTGAAAGATTTCTCTTAATCTGGGAAATACAGGCTAAATCTGTAGCCCAAATTCAACTTATTAACATTGCTGTGGGTAATGTTTGCTTTTAAAGCATAGAAGAATGAGTGATATTTAAAACAAAAACAAGTTTAAAAATCAAAAAGCAAACCATTTATTTCCTCCTGTCCAAACAGACCTCAGCAGCACCCAAACAATGTGAGCCAACCCAAACTGCCACATAATACTGCACTTATCTATCTAGCAGTACTGAAGCCAAGCACTGAGTGAGGGAGGTACTAACAAAGGGTAAGGCCAATAGAATTAGTGCCATTAAGCTGAAGCAAACAAGTCAGCTCCTGTACCTGAGGGGGGAAAAAAAGTGGGTTAATAAAAACACAATTATTGAGTAACTAGAGGCAAAAAATAATGCTAAAACAAGAGAACTCAGAAAAACAAAGGGAAGGAGATGGGACTATCATGAGGGCACACCTTAGAGAGCTGAGCCACTACTTTACCACTTACATTTTTAAGTGCCAGCAAGGACAAGATCAGGCAAGCAAGTTGGAAATAAGACAAAATGGGTCACAGAGTAGTGGAGACAAAGTGAGGTACTGGACTGCTCAATTTGCATGAAGACAACTTCAAAGCTATGCTCAGTTACGAAACTAAAGGAAAGAGGAGAGCAGAGGCACACAGACAGACCTGGGAGAACGTTTACAAGGTCACCTGATGTGGTGCTGCAGAAACTCAACAAGGGATCATAAAAAACCCCCTTTGATCAAAAGCAAATCTTACAAGTTAAACGTTCAGGAGGTTTAACACTTGAAGAAGCATTGACGAAGAAACATTTTAAGAAGTACCAGGACAGCTGGTGATGAGAGCTGGAAAAAAGGGAGTATCCTTTGGAGCGAGAGAAATCAAGTCATATCTCTGCAATATTCATCTGATACAGTTACACCTCAAATCCCCACTGAAAACTCCCTGCTTAAGACAGGATACATATTCTAAATGGAGCACCTTAAAGGCAAAGCAGAGTAGCTGGCAACATGGAGTCACATACAGTTCACAAAAAATCCACTGGAAGGGCAGTTTTTGGCATAATGTTTTGAAAACGAAAGTAAAAATAAAAATCACAGGAATAAAACTTGTGCTCCTCAACCAAGGACATCTTTATCCAACACCCTAACCACATCAACCAATCACTTAACCTTGCTGAAGAACCAGAAAGACTTCTAACAAGTTTGGAGTTTTGTTTTGTTGGCTTTTTGTTGGTTCCCCCCCCCCCCAC